>JAKCPI010024330.1:0-12786 GCA_023213315.1 Euborellia annulipes | reverse complement strand
CCAGATTTTTTTTATTCTTTTCACATATTCTCTCTCCTTTCATTGAAATAATAAGTTATTTATTTTGAAAAGAATAAACTAGTTCATAAATTTTGTTTTGGTTTAGGCCAAGCCCATAAATAACTAGATTTATTGATTTTCCTTTTGTGTCGTTCCTATTTTACTTTAGCGATAAATCACCCTGTGATTTAAAACTGAGATCGCTTCCCTAATATAATTTTCATTAATCTAATATTAACCTTCTTTAAGCCATAAATAAAATAAAATAAATAAAAAAAATTTTCAAGATATTCTTTTTCCGGGATTGAAATTTTTATACCTGAATTCATTATTATGCAATGCATTTAGCGGTTTTATTTGACAATCAAACGGAAATACTAATGGATTTCAGTCACAAATGCATAAACACACACGAATGACTATAAATTATTAATATTTAGTGGGCTAGAAACTGAGATAATAATGAACAAAATTGCATAAATTATGGGTTTCCTTAATATGATTATGCTAATAATTTCTAGTATAAAATTTTTTGTCTTTCGGAATCTGCATTTTTATTAACAATGATCATATTATGAATAAATTTCGTACCGAAATCCTAGTCTATGCTACACTGTAAAAAAAATAAGAATTTTCAATCATTTTTCATATACTTTCGTGGTTTAATTTTAATATACCCAGCATATGAAATAAAATTAATATAAAAGTTTATGAACAAATTACCAACTTTTAAACTTATCTTTTTCTTTGTGTGCCGCCAAATTTTGAAATCGTTAAAAGTGTACCGCGACAAGTTCAGAATCACTGGTCTAAACGTTCTCAAATAACCTGACTACCTCAAGGAATTTTTATTAATATTATTTTATAATTATTTTAAGGAAATTTGAAATTATTCTTTTAAAAAATCTAAATTTATTAAATTCTGGTTTGAAATTCGCGCTCTAAACTATTTAAATATTTATGAAGTATATTACAATCATACTAATTAAATAATTTTATAAAGTACCTAATTCAACTAAATAGCTATAAAAATTCAAATTAAAATTAACAATTTTTACCAAAATAATTAATTTTAAAATATACAAGAAATTTGTTTGGTTGGCTACAAATTGAATTTTCTCATATATATTCATAAACAGTTTATGAAACAGAGTTCTTATACTTGTATAGGAAGTTTTCTTGAAAATTTTTAACAGTGTACACACATTTTTTCCCCATACTAATAAATTTTACATCTTGAATTCTAATATATCGGAGGAAACTAAATATATGTCGACACAAAAAATCTAGCGTGGCAAGCACAGAACACAACTTACAATTACCGAAGGTAAGAGTGCTCTGGGACCAGTCACACCAGATTTTTCTCTAGAGGCAACCAAATTGACCAATTTTCTAAATGATTTTTCGATCAAAAGCTCCATTGATCTATAATGAACAATGTTCACTCATTTCTTATGGTAAGATTTAATAAATGTGCCTGCGTGATTTGTTCACAATTAGGAGAAAATATTTATTAGTGAATTTGGACCATGTTATGCATGAAGGAACCAAGCGCCATTATGATCGAAATTGAGATAATACCGCCATCTTGTAGGGAAAAAGAAGATCTACTTTTTTATTTAAATCAAAACATTATTACTCTGTTCACTTTTTTGTATAAAACAAGAAAAAAGTCATTGCCATTAGGTTTGTTTACAATTGTGCAAATGCAATGGTTTTTATCTCAGATTTAGGTTAATGGCGCTTGGTTCCTTCGTGCAAAGTTCAAATAACACAAGGGTGAAAATTAAATGTTTAAAAATACTAATAATACTTTATGGTAATTCCAATAATATTTACTTTAAAATTCAAGAGGATTAAAATTAAATATTAAATGCTATCTGGGAAAAAATATAGTATTTTAGGGATTTAAAAAGCATTATTAACCAACCACTACAATTATAAACAATTTGTATTACGAGTATTAATTTAACTGAGAAATAAATATATTTTAAAATGAAAATCCCATAATATCTCCTTACTTATAATTCATTTTATACAGGATTTATTGTTGTTTATATTGAATCGGATTAACATTTTCAAAAATTAAGAATATGAAAATAATTCCTTTCCAATGCCTAATGGGATTGGGGAGGCGTTTATTGATTTAAATTCCATCCCCCTCCATCCCTCGCCATCCCGACAGAATTTGCCAACCGACACGTAGAAATTGTTGGTGAGTATTTACCAATAATTGGCTTTATATCAATTCTCTGGGAGAAAAAAAAAAAAAACATCATTTCCGCAAAATAAACAATAAAAAAAATTTCAGATGTTCCTCCTCTAGAGCTACAATATTGGTTCTCAATTTGTCATAACTGATTTTTTTTCTTATTCTCCTGTATTGCCTATATATATATAGATTTTTTTTTTTAATCAATCAAAACATTTCAACACATGAATTGGATTCAAAATCGAAATGAATAAAATAATGATAAAATAAAATGAGGAGGTTTTTGCGATCGGGAAGGAATGAATAGGCCGGCCCATCGCACGGTCTGACGTCTGTGTTGTAGGGAAGAGACTGACATGCAAATAAAAGTACTGCCAGTCCCAACTAGGGCAGCTCGTGGTCGCCATCCACGTACCCACAAGATGTGGGTCCCTGAGCAAATATTAAATGTAATGTAAATTTTCACTTTTAATAACGAACGCATGAATTTTATATGTATGGTGTGTATGCAGACCTATGTATTTATCTATTTAAAAAATCTGGTGTGACTGGTCACACAGCACACAACTTTCTCTTACCCTTCGGCAAGAGAAAGTTACTGTGCTTGTCACATAAGATTTTTTTCGAGATATATTTAGTTGCCCTTAGCACCTAAGTTCCAAACTTGCCCATGCGATTTATAGATGGCGCTGAGCTACGAATGCTTCCACACCAGTCCAGTGTACTTCAAACAATTTTTACGAAAGATTTCACTAATATATGTTTTGAAGACTATCTAAAAATAGTTTTGCCCTTAGCACCTAAGTTCCAAACTTGCCCATGCGATTTATAGATGGCGCTGAGCTACGAATGCTTCCACACCAGTCCAGTGTACTTCAAACAATTTTTACGAAAGATTTCACTGATATATGTTTTGAAGACTATCTAAAAATATTTGATTTATGAATTTTAATTAAAATCGTTAGAGCGATTTTTGAGAAAATCGCAAAAAACTGAAAAAGTACATTAGTAAAGTGTACTTCACACGATTTTCACGAAAAACTTCACTGATATACTTTTTAAAGAGCATAAGAAAAATAGTTGATTTATGAATTTTAATCAAAATCGTGAAAATCGTCAAAAAAGCGAATTTTGAGAAAATCGAAAATACTGAAAAAGTACATCAGTAAAATACTAGTACTTTTTGGCCGATTTTGTTCAAAAGCTTATTTTCACCCCTTGGAGGAGGAGGGTGCCTAACTCAAATATCAAATGATGATATATGAATTGTTGCGGGACTTTTTTGGACTCAGCGGATCTGAAAACGTATATATCCATCAAAATCGCGACATCAAATTTTTGACATGATCACAATACTTTCTCTCCATATATATATATACAGGGAAAGAAAAAGTAAAAAAAGTCTAAATTGAAGGATGAAGAGGTTTTAATTTAAAATAGCTTAAGAAAATATTTCAAATTGATCCCGAAAAAAAAAAAAACAAAGAAACTAGCCCAAATGGTTTATTTTCTCTGGATTGTTCGCTTTTAAAGAAAAGAACCTCTTTTCGAGAGATAGGAAAACCAAATAGCGATTGAGGAAGTCTTGTGTCTTGTTGGTTGGTCCTCGTCTCAAGTGGCCCAAGGAGAGAGATTAGAGGAGCCTCTGAGCTCCCTTTTTCTCTTCAACTTGGATTTTCTGCAAATAATCCAATACTATTCTTTCGAAAACTCTCTTTACTTTAAAGATAAGTTTCGTTTATTTATTTATAGGCTTTTATATTGTATTTTCTTAGTGTATGTATTCTTCTAAAAAATTACTTACTTTAAATAATGAAAAAATTATAAACTCTGTAATAATATAATAAAATATATATTTTGATAATTGAAAAAAATATTGTATTGAAGATTGAATCCTCTCTATTCCAATTCTAACTGATTGCCAAGTAGGAGATCAGTAGATTTAACCAAATCCAGCCCTTGGGCCTTCGAGTAGTGGTTAGCGTGCAGTACCAAGGGCCGCGGGTTTGTATCCCGTCTCATGCGACAATTTATTTCAATTGGATTGGCTACCAATCCAATTGAAATAAATAGAGACGGGTTCTACGACGCCGAAAAAGTCCTTAGATTAGATTTAAAAAAAAAAATTCCATTTCTACCCCTCTCTTCGGGTAATCCCTAAATATTTTGATGATCATCAGTGAGGGAGTCGCTCAGTTACAAAATAATCATATTTTGCATTTAAATAATTTTGAAAGAAAATGAGTTAAGAACCTGGAAATTAGCATATTTTTTAAGGTTAATGAGATCTCTTTCCCTCAAAAATTTCAGCAGTTTAGAATTATCTTAATTATTATATTAAAAGTTGAGATGATTAGCCAAAGAGATAAAGGAGTTAAGATTTTAATCTTGAGACAACTCAAGTTCAAATTCACCCTATGGTAAAAAAATTATCTAACGCTATCACTGATGTCTCTTGGGGAAAGAAACAAGAACCCACCTTAGTTAGTTATGAAAGTTACTCTTTAGAATAACCACAACATGTCGGTCCTGACACTAATCATTAAAAAGAGAGTTAAAAGTTATTAAGGTGTGAATATGGGCCGAAATGTTTTCAGAAAAATAGTATAATAGAGGGCTTCGCCATCACAACGGTCCTGTCAGAAATTTTCAAAAAAGACTGAAATGAATATTATTTTGAGAAAAATTGAATTTTTAAAATTCTTTTTCACTCTTTTAGCAAAAAATTACTATTATATTAATTTATTTATTGTGAATCTCTCTTTATATGCGATTTTAAGATAAAACACACAAATAAAGTATAAATTTCCCTTTTCCAATTCATAAGTTATAAATAAAAATCTCAAGCCAGAATAGTGAGATAAAAATGGAAATTAGGCTAATAGCATGGTCGATTTTGGGCTAACGATTTTTAATGAATGGTTCACACAAAGAGTGTAAAGTTGGCACGCAAAGAGAACTTGTGACCTACTCCACGGCCAAGGGCGGAAAAAATCCTTCCAGTAGCCTATAGCCTATCCTAAGTCTATAATTTATTTGTTATTGCCACATCCAAAAATTAATTTTAAGAGATTTCAATTATATTTTTTTATTTCTATGGAAATAGATGAGTATATAGGACTATATCTTAGCTTTGAAAAATTATATTAAGATATAATCTAAGAACCTCAATTTGAGTACCTCGATGTTGCTTTTGCAAGCTTAGAATAATATTTTCAAACTATTCATGAGGCGGTTTGGTCGCAATCGTGCCTATAGTATCACACACCCACAGAGAAATTTTTTTTGATCATTTTATATAATATTCGATAACCAATATAATTATGAATTGATTTTTTTGTTAATATTATACATAGCAATGAGGATCTGTCTTATCGATTTTAGCTGGCAGACTATTAGCGATTTAGAAAATATTGACCTCTTTTTAGGAAAAAAATGTATATTTAAAGCTGCACATGTTTAGTACTCGTGATATAGTCTAATATATATAATATAAACACAACAAATTAATAATTTATTATGGGAATTTTTAATTATAGACCGCATTTTGTATTAATTATTTATTAAAAATACAAATATTAATATTATATATCACAGTCTACCACTAGTATAATTGGAAAAGAAAAAATCCTCCCTTGCATAGGCAATAATTACTCTCTATAATCAATATAAGACAGGGATGGGCGTTAATCAGTTACATGTATTTGAAATACAAGATACCAAATACAATATTAATTGGTATCTTGTAACTCGTTACAGCATTGGCAAAGTAATTGGTATCTTGTATTTCGTTACATTTTTTAGTAATTGGTATCTGAAATTCGAGATACCAAATACTTTTTTTTTTTATTTGCCGCAGTGTAAAAAGTCTTGCAGAGGGAGCTGAAATCGTTTTAATTTATTTAATATTACTGTATGTAATCGTCGTGTGGGTCCTCTGCTCCGGATCTTAGTAAAAACCAGTAACGAGAAGTCAATCAAACCGCCAAATTTTCACTCTTCGTTAAAAAACTTTTTTGCTTTCTTCTTTCAACCAGCTCTCAACGACTAAATCTTTGTTCTTCTGCCCCAGTTGAAAGACTGTTTTCATTTGCGGGTTTATTTATTCTCCATCAAGTTCCAGATTATCCGACAAAACTTTTGAAAACTTGGTTTTTTGAAACCTTTGCATATTTTTATAAATACATTTTTTTTAGTGTCATGAATAATTTTATTGTTTTCGATTTTTCAAAGGTATTCTCCAATATAAGCTTAGCTGCCACTTTCCTAAACTAAATTTATTTAGGGTTCCAGATAGAGCCCTGCACGGGCCGATTTTTTTTGGCCCGGACCGGTCCGTGTCCGTATTTTTTTTTTTTGACTTCCCGCCCGTACCCGGCCCGTAATTTTTTACCATTCTTCAGGCCCGCCCGGAATTTTTTCAAACCCGCCCATACCCGCCCGAGATTTAGTGAATGAATGAACGAATGTCTAGTAATTTTTAAATAAAATTTCATTTGCATGCCCGTCCGCCCGAACCCGTTTATTTAGACTTTCTACCCTCCCGTATCCGCCCGTAATTTTTTCATGGCCTCCAAAGCCCGCGGGCCGGGCGGGTAACGGGCCTACGGGCCAACCCGTATCCGTGCAGGGCTCTAGTTCCAGAATTACCCCTCCAAAAAGTATTTTAAAATCAAGGAAAAATTTGTTTGTAATTGGTATTTTCAATGTATTTGAAATACGTAATTGGTATTTTGTATCTCGTTACACAAACCCGTGAATAATTGGTATCTTGTATTTCGTTACAAAAATCTGAAGTAATTGGTATTTTGTATCTCGTTACTCAAAATCGAATAACTTGCCCATCCCTGATATAAGAGAAAGTAAAAAGTGGAGGAGAAATCTCTTGTAGTTTGATTCATGTTTCTATTCTAATGGTTAATAAAAATATGGAGGACTATGGAGGTGCTGCCTGATCAAAAGATCGCAGTTACATTTTCAGATTCACGGTAATACAATAATTAATAAAAAATTTTTTGTTTAAGGTCTCTTTCCGTTCCTGAGATTTTTCTAAATTAATTGGTTTCCAATGTAATTTAGAAAAATTTTTATCTCTTGAAACCGAAAGCGAACTTCTAAACCTTAGTAAAAGAAGCTAAAATTTAGGGGCTAAATAATAATATAAATAAGTATAATTAAAAATATATCTATTATTTAATTTCCTATCAAGGAAAAAATCTCAACAAGGGATATAACAAAGATCTGTTCAGTTTCAAATAATTTTTATTTAGGCCTATTCATCAATTAAGAAATAAAAAGATGAATAGTAAATATATATAAGCTTAATTTCAAGTTTTTTTTTTTTTATAGTTAATAATAAACCTTTAAAGAAAATTATGAAAACACGGATGTTATTGATGTAGAAATTCATTAGCCACTTCAGTGCCTTAGATAGTCTACCAAACATGCTCACTAGTTAAGCGTGATGTTCTGATGGAAGACTACTAAAAAAAATGATCCATTATTTTTACTTTCTCTTACCCTATATATTTATTATCTATTATATTTCTACTGCCAATTATGTGAATAGTTAACCTTTTTTTATCCCATATGAATCCGGTCTTTACTAATGAGCTTTTTAAAGAGAAATGACATTTTTTATAGTTTAGTAAAAGCCATAATTCCAGAATCCAGCCTCGAGCTCAAAACTTTGGACAAACGCCATTATTACCCAATCAATATTTCCGAATATAAAAACATAGATATATTCAAAAAAAATTACGGTCATTTGTGAATTTAAAATATCCCATTAACCAATGCATAATTTTTTTTTCAACTCTCAGGTAAGAGCTTATCCATTATACATCGAGGAAACGAAGGAAACGAACGTGAGAGCGGGGGAGGAGGGATGGAGAGGACATATCTGTTTAAAAGTATCTCTTCGAAGAATATTAAATATCAGAAAGTTGTCTGTCACATCAGATTTTGTTGTGTCGACATATATGGTATTTTATTTCCAGTAGTAGGCATGGGCGTAACTAGAAAACTTGGCTGGGGGGGCCATGGGATCAGCCTTCACGGAAGGTCCCATATTGACTCAATTTTTCTTGGATCGGTGACTTTCTGGGGGGGGAGAGCCCCTAGTTACGCGCATGGTAGTAGGGTACATTAGAATTCAAGATGTAAAATATATATAGAAAAATATTTTAAAAAAAAAATTTCACAATAAAATAATGCTTCTTGAAAAAAAATTGCTGATTTTTCTGATTTTATTTTTCACCTCTTTCATTCTTTCCCACTCTATTCAGGCAAATAACGATCGATATATAAATAAAATAGAATAGCTAAACATACAAGAACGCTGCGAATGACGTCACAGAGGATGGTAAATGAATAAAACATGTAGAGGAACAAAATCGTATTAAAAGAGGGAAGAAAATAAAACAAAAAAATACCAAGATTGAATTTGTAATTTGTAAAGATGAACAAATGTTAATTTTAATTCAAAATAATTAAATATGCCTGGATCCTCAATAGATATATTCATAAATAACGGTTATCGTAAAAAGTCTTATATGAACTAAGTTGCCGAAAAGACTGTGTATGTGTGAGTGGGAAAAAAGTGAGTTAAAAAAAAAAATAAATAATGGTAAAAAAAGTAATTCTTTTTTTTCCAAAAAAATTTATAAATTCAACTTTGAATTGTTATGTCAAACTTAGAGAAGCCCCCCCCCCCCCCCCCCCGGGTCCCCATGTCACAATTAGTAACGTTTTGTCCAGATCCCTGCCCCCTAACGCGTTACGGATTATGTGGACGACCCCTTATTGACAAGAAGGAACGAAAGTTGTGTGTCACCTAATCTATAATTCTGGCAGGATATTTGGAAATAGAAAAAAATCATCTGAATGTTCATATTATAAAATTCTTTTAAATAAAGCATTAATACATTTTTTCAAGTATGGATGAAGATAAGAGATGTTACCTTGTTGGATTTTAACTGTTAAATCTTGAATCTTTTGAGATCAAAAGGATTAAATTAATAAAAAAATACAAATATATCAGGTGGAGATTTTTATTTTTTTTTTAATGATCCCAAAGGAGTTTTATATATTTTTTGCCTTTTGGAATATTTTCTAGTCTATAGTCGTTTGAAGAACGAATTCTTTTGACTCTTGTTGGTTCCTAAACGGGATTTACCGAAATTCCCTGGTATTGAGCCGTTTATTATTAAAGAATATTCCGATATTCCTGAACGTGCTTTGAATTTTAATAGCGAAAAATGAGAATTTTCGGCAGAGCCGCTTTGAATGGATTTTGGCATTGTAGCTATAAAGATATAAAATAAAAAAAATATTAGAATGTATCAATATGAGTCAAAATAGAATTTGATTTGAATAATTTAAAAAAATTAAAACATCTCTTCTTCTTTTAGGCTGTACGCACTAGTTTAATGCAGCGTTTCCCAACCAGGGTTCTGTGAATCATTTTTAGGGGTTCCGCAAGCAAAAGAGACTCCGAATTCAATATATGATCGAAAAAACAGGCGCCTTCACATATTTTAATATCTTATATTAATTAATCTCATCTGATTAATAAACAGCAAATGCCTAATCAAAAAAATTTAAGGCCGATCTTTTTGTTATTTTGCAATTTTTTTGGAATTTTCTTTTGGTTACGGTTGTTTTAAAGATAAAAAAATTAATTCAAATAATTTTGATAGAACATATTTTTGGATACTAAATGGCTTAAATATATTTATATTCATAAAAACAGTTATCGTAAAAAGTCTTAAATGGCCTAAGTCGCCGAAAAGACTGTAGTATGAGTGTGTGAATGTGAGTGTGAATTTGGAAAAAAGTGTGTTAAAAAAAAAAACAGCCCCACAATTAAAAAATATAATTTTTTAATTAATAAAAGAGATGTTTTTTACTGGATCTCTAATTTTAAAATAATAATAAAAAATTTATTTAAAAATATAAAAATTATTAATTTTTCATCCATTAGAAAATAAATTTTGAATAATTATTCTTTTTGTTCGCTTTTTTTAAAATTATATCAAAGGATCTATAAATTCTTAACTCGCATCCCATCGAATAAAACTTCAAAGAGAATATTAGATGAGTAAAAGCGAAAGGGGTTAATCATATTCCAACAAGTACGGTATCATTCCGATAAGTAAATTTTCATAAACAAATGTTCGAAATTTTAGAAAAACCTCTTATAGAGAGATGCTTTATTTCAAGAGACGAACCATTAAATTATTATAATTAAAATTAAAATTTTCAGTATATATAATGATAAGTTTAATTCTTTAATTCACTAATAATACAAAAGTATTGAATATCAGATCGTGGCTGTAGATAATATATTTGAAGTGCTATTTGTATACCAAATTAATTAAGAATGTCTGGTCCCCAATGTATATATTTTCATAATAACGGTTATTGTTTAAAGTCTTATATGGCCTAAGTTACCGAAAAGACTGTGTGTATGTGTGTAGGAATGATAAAAAAGTGTGAGTGTTTAAAAAAAAAAAAAAGTCAAAGAGGATGCAGCCAATAATTGAAGCTTTATTTAATAAAAAAGTCTGCATTAAAATTCAAAAAAATCAATTATTTTTTAGATGCTATTTAAAACGTATATCATCACTGTGTCCTAAAAATTGTTTGAAACATACTTTACTTTTGTACTTCATAGGAAAGATAGGGGAAATGGTTGCCATGGTAACAAAATATAAATGTTTATAAATTGTACATTTTGAATTCTAATAAATCGGCGGAAACTAAATATATGTCGACACAGAACACAACTTTCTCTTGCCAAAAGGTAAGAGGAAGTTGTGTTCTGTGCTTATCACATCAGATTTTTTTTACTAATTTTCCCATTTTCAGAACTTGGCCTTATCATTTTGTCGTTCACCTTATATTACATATTTTGGTAAGAGAAATTAAAAATAATTATAAACCCTCTTTATTGGAACGTTTCGGCCATCTTCAGCCTTCAAAGAGCTTTTGGGGTTTGTATTACTATTGTTATGGAAGTTTTTAATTATAGACCACATTTTGTATTAATGAATGATCTATTAAAAATATAAATACTTTACAAAGTTTCGACTACTTGAGCTTGGTTCGCTTAAGTCGGAATAAGTGCACAGTACCTGAAAACGACTGCAGAATAAGTAGTCGAAACGTTATGCAGTATTTATATTTTTTAATAAATAACAGTGTAATTTATACAAAATCTGATCTAAAATTAAAAATTTACAAAACGATCAGGGGCATGGCTGGAGAGAATAACTACATACAGCAAGATCAATATAAACCAAACAGCACTGAATCTCTGGATGGATGGTCCAGAGAAATGAAAGTTGATAAAGGAAAGAATTTTTCAATGCATTATACTATATCGTTAATATAGACATTATATCTATGCATGAGATGCAGGTGAAAATGAACTAAAATATATTTAAAAAAATCGCCCGAAATTGAAATGTTTAACCCTACCACAATCAAAATAAAATGTCCAGAAAATTCATCAAGTGTGATTGTGACTTTTTGTTCGCCGGCTGGTATAAAAATATTTCATTAATTATTACATTTAAACTTTTCAAATGAAAGTTGTGCAGAATACTTTTTTATATTTATTCTTCTGTCATTATAGACATAGGCCTACTAGGGCATTACTTTTTAAAGAAATTTTTTGAAAAATAAAAAAAAGCATTTAATATGATATTAAAAGTTAATTTGGTTTTTTTGATGACCACGTCAAATCTTTAAAATTTGTTTAATATATAAAGTTTTCATATTTATACGAGATGAGACATTATTATACTTTAAAATATTGTTTACTAATGATGAGATTAATTAATAAGATAAATCTGTCTGTCCCAAGAAGTTTAGGTTTAGTTATCTAAGAAGCTGGATTGATCTCTATATCTCTTGAAGTTACATTTAAGTTACTAATTCCTTAATTTACTCTGCTAACTTCTATTCTCTCTTGTGAAAATAATCTTCCTGTATACTAGTGCATAAACTAAGGGGTTAAGTATATTTTCAAAGGTATTTATACTCTTAATATGGTTTTATACTAATTTTAGAAATTAAACTTTAGGAATAATTTAAACCATTTTTGCTTTCTCTTACCTCTATATATGTTAATATATATAGAGAGAGAAAGTATTTGGATTCATGTCAAAAAATTCGATGTCGAGATTTTGACGGATCTTCTCGTTTTGAGGTCCCCTGAATCCAAAAAGTGGTTTTCGCGACATGGTCTGTCTGTGTGTCTGTTTGTGTGTGTTCAATTTTAAGCATGAAGGAATTTAGCTATGAGGCTGAAATTTTATATTTAAGTTAAACACCCCCGGGACCGAGAAAATAAGCTTTTTAATCAAAATCGGCCAAAGAGTACTAGTATTTTACTGATGTACTTTTTCAGTTTTTTTCGATTTTCTCAAAATTCGCTCTAACGATTTTGATTAAAATTCAAAAAATCAATTATTTTTTAGATGCTTTTTCAAATGTATATTTTCGTTTTGCTCTCAAAATTGTTTGAAGCACACTTTACTCTTGTGCTTCATAGGAAAGATAATCTG
>JAKCPI010024329.1:0-11049 GCA_023213315.1 Euborellia annulipes | reverse complement strand
ATCTAGCGTGGCAAGCACAGAACACAACTTACAATTACCGAAGGTAAGAGTGCTCTGGGACCAGTCACACCAGATTTTTCTCTAGAGGCAACCAAATTGACCAATTTTCTAAATGATTTTTCGATCAAAAGCTCCATTGATCTATAATGAACAATGTTCACTCATTTCTTATGGTAAGATTTAATAAATGTGCCTGCGTGATTTGTTCACAATTAGGAGAAAATATTTATTAGTGAATTTGGACCATGTTATGCATGAAGGAACCAAGCGCCATTATGATCGAAACTGAGATAATACCGCCATCTTGTAGGGAAAAAGAAGATCTACTTTTTTATTTAAATCAAAACATTATTACTCTGTTCACTTTTTTGTATAAAACAAGAAAAAAGTCATTGCCATTAGGTTTGTTTACAATTGTGCAAATGCAATGGTTTTTATCTCAGATTTAGGTTAATGGCGCTTGGTTCCTTCGTGCAAAGTTCAAATAACACAAGGGTGAAAATTAAATGTTTAAAAATACTAATAATACTTTATGGTAATTCCAATAATATTTACTTTAAAATTCAAGAGGATTAAAATTAAATATTAAATGCTATCTGGGAAAAAATATAGTATTTTAGGGATTTAAAAAGCATTATTAACCAACCACTACAATTATAAACAATTTGTATTACGAGTATTAATTTAACTGAGAAATAAATATATTTTAAAATGAAAATCCCATAATATCTCCTTACTTATAATTCATTTTATACAGGATTTATTGTTGTTTATATTGAATCGGATTAACATTTTCAAAAATTAAGAATATGAAAATAATTCCTTTCCAATGCCTAATGGGATTGGGGAGGCGTTTATTGATTTAAATTCCATCCCCCTCCATCCCTCGCCATCCCGACAGAATTTGCCAACCGACACGTAGAAATTGTTGGTGAGTATTTACCAATAATTGGCTTTATATCAATTCTATGGGAGAAAAAAAAACATATTTCATTTCCGCAAAATAAACAATAAAAAAAATTTCAGATGTTCCTCCTCTAGAGCTACAATATTGGTTCTCAATTTGTCATAACTGATTTTTTTTCTTATTCTCCTGTATTGCCTATATATATATATAGATTTTTTTTTTTTAATCAATCAAAACATTTCAACACATGAATTGGACTCAAAATCGAAATGAATAAAATAATGATAAAATAAAATGAGGAGGTTTTTGCGATCGGGAAGGAATGAATAGGCCGGCCCATCGCACGGTCTGACGTCTGTTGAAAATATTGTAGGGAAGAGACTGACATGCAAATAAAAGTACTGCCAGTCCCAACTAGGGCAGCTCGTGGTCGCCATCCACGTACCCACAAGATGTGGGTCCCTGAGCAAATATTAAATGTAATGTAAATTTTCACTTTTAATAACGAACGCATGAATTTTATATGTATGGTGTGTATGCAGACCTATGTATTTATCTATTTAAAAAATCTGGTGTGACTGGTCACACAGCACACAACTTTCTCTTACCCTTCGGCAAGAGAAAGTTACTGTGCTTGTCACATAAGATTTTTTTCGAGATATATTTAGTTGCCCTTAGCACCTAAGTTCCAAACTTGCCCATGCGATTTATAGATGGCGCTGAGCTACGAATGCTTCCACACCAGTCCAGTGTACTTCAAACAATTTTTACGAAAGATTTCACTGATATATGTTTTGAAGACTATCTAAAAATAGTTGATTTATGAATTTTAATTAAAATCGTTAGAGCGATTTTTGAGAAAATCGCAAAAAACTGAAAAAGTACATTAGTAAAGTGTACTTCACACGATTTTCACGAAAAACTTCACTGATATACTTTTTAAAGAGCATAAGAAAAATAGTTGATTTATGAATTTTAATCAAAATCGTGAAAATCGTCAAAAAAGCGAATTTTGAGAAAATCGAAAATACTGAAAAAGTACATCAGTAAAATACTAGTACTTTTTGGCCGATTTTATTCAAAAGCTTATTTTCACCCCTTGGAGGAGGAGGGTGCCTAACTCAAATATCAAATGATGATATATGAATTGTTGCGGGACTTTTTTGGACTCAGCGGATCTGAAAACGTATATATCCATCAAAATCGCGACATCAAATTTTTGACATGATCACAATACTTTCTCTCCATATATATATATACAGGGAAAGAAAAAGTAAAAAAAGTCTAAATTGAAGGACGAAGAGGTTTTAATTTAAAATAGCTTAAGAAAATATTTCAAATTGATCCCGAAAAAAAAAAAAAAACAAAGAAACTAGCCCAAATGGTTTATTTTCTCTGGATTGTTCGCTTTTAAAGAAAAGAACCTCTTTTCGAGAGATAGGAAAACCAAATAGCGATTGAGGAAGTCTTGTGTCTTGTTGGTTGGTCCTCGTCTCAAGTGGCCCAAGGAGAGAGATTAGAGGAGCCTCTGAGCTCCCTTTTTCTCTTCAACTTGGATTTTCTGCAAATAATCCAATACTATTCTTTCGAAAACTCTCTTTACTTTAAAGATAAGTTTCGTTTATTTATTTATAGGCTTTTATATTGTATTTTCTTAGTGTATGTATTCTTCTAAAAAATTACTTACTTTAAATAATGAAAAAATTATAAACTCTGTAATAATATAATAAAATATATATTTTGATAATTGAAAAAAATATTGTATTGAAGATTGAATCCTCTCTATTCCAATTCTAACTGATTGCCAAGTAGGAGATCAGTAGATTTAACCAAATCCAGCCCTTGGGCCTTCGAGTAGTGGTTAGCGTGCAGTACCAAGGGCCGCGGGTTTGTATCCCGTCTCATGCGACAATTTATTACTTTCTCTTACCTATGTATATATGTAATATATATAGAGAGAGAAAGTATTGGATTCATGTCAAAAATTCGATGTCGAGATTTTGATGGATCTTCACGTTTTGAGGTCCCCTGAATCCAAAAAAGTGGTTTTCGCGACATGGTCTGTCTGTGTGTGTCTGTGTGTCTGTGTGTGTTCAATTTTAAGCATGAAGGAATTGAGCTAGGAGGTTGAAATTTTATATTTAAGTTAAACATCCCCCGGGACCGGAAAAATAAGCTTTTAATCAAAATCGGCCAAAGAGTACTAGTACTTTACTGATGTACTTTTTCAGTTTTTTTCGATTTTCTCAAAATTTGCTCCAACGATTTTTTTTTAAATTCAAAAATCAATTATTTTTTAGATGCCTTTTAAAATGTATATTCTCATTTTGTGATTGAAATCTTCTGAAGACCACTTTACTCTTGTTCTCCATAGAAAAGTTAGGAGAAATGGTTGCCATGGTAACAAAATATAAATATTTTGTCATACTTATAAATTTTACATCTTGAAAATCGAATGTACCGTACTGTCGGAAACTAAATACATGTCGACCCAAAAAATCTGGTGTGACAAGCACAGTACACAACATTCGATTACCGAAGGTAAGAGAAAGTTGTGTGCTGTGCGCCAGTCACACCAGATTTTTTTCAATTGGATTGGCTACCAATCCAATTGAAATAAATAAAGACGGGTTCTACGTCGCCGAAAAAGTCCTTAGATTAGATTTAAAAAAAAAATTCCATTTCTACCCCTCTCTTCGGGTAATCCCTAAATATTTTGATGATCATCAGTGAGGGAGTCGCTCAGTTACAAAATAATCATATTTTGCATTTAAATAATTTTGAAAGAAAATGAGTTAAGAACCTGGAAATTAGCATATTTTTTAAGGTTAATGAGATCTCTTTCCCTCAAAAATTTCAGCAGTTTAGAATTATCTTAATTATTATATTAAAAGTTGAGATGATTAGCCAAAGAGATAAAGGAGTTAAGATTTTAATCTTGAGACAACTCAAGTTCAAATTCACCCTATGGTAAAAAAATTATCTAACTCTATCACTGATGTCTCTTGGGGAAAGAAACAAGAACCCACCTTAGTTAGTTATGAAAGTTACTCTTTAGAATAACCACAACATGTCGGTCCTGACACTAATCATTAAAAAGAGAGTTAAAAGTTATTAAGGTGTGAATATGGGCCGAAATGTTTTCAGAAAAATAGTATAATAGAGGGCTTCGCCATCACTACGGTCCTGTCAGAAATTTTCAAAAAGACTGAAATGAATATTATTTTGAGAAAAATTGAATTTTTAAAATTCTTTTTCACTCTTTTAGCAAAAAATTACTATTATATTAATTTATTTATTGTGAATCTCTCTTTATATGCGATTTTAAGATAAAACACACAAATAAAGTATAAATTTCCCTTTTCCAATTCATAAGTTATAAATAAAAATCTCAAGCCAGAATAGTGAGATAAAAATGGAAATTAGGCTAATAGCATGGTCGATTTTGGGCTAACGATTTTTAATGAATGGTTCACACAAAGAGTGTAAAGTTGGCACGCAAAGAGAACTTGTGACCTACTCCACGGCCAAGGGCGGAAAAAAATCCTTCCAGTAGCCTATAGCCTATCCTAAGTCTATAATTTATAATATTTGTTATTGCCACATCCAAAAATTAATTTTAAGAGATTTCAATTATATTTTTTTATTTCTATGGAAATAGATGAGTATATAGGACTATATCTTAGCTTTGAAAAATTATATTAAGATATAATCTAAGAACCTCAATTTGAGTACCTCGATGTTGCTTTTGCAAGCTTAGAATAATATTTTCAAACTATTCATGAGGCGGTTTGGTCGCAATCGTGCCTATAGTATCACACACCCACAGAGAAATTTTTTTTGATCATTTTATATAATATTCGATAACCAAGATAATTATGAATTGATTTTTTTGTTAATATTATACATAGCAATGAGGATCTGTCTTATCGATTTTAGCTGGCAGACTATTAGCGATTTAGAAAATATTGACCTCTTTTTAGGAAAAAAAATGTATATTTAAAGGTGCACATGTTTAGTACTCGTGATATAGTCTAATATATATGGGTGATTCTTCTACAAACCGAACACTTTCTGACCGACATGTTTTTGGTTTGGATGAAATTTTTTTACGGGTTCTATAACGAAGAAAAAGATAGCCATCCGCGAGGATTTTCTTTTTTCTTTAATATTTTGGGAAATATCGAGGGTCGAAAATGTTAAAATTTGATGATTTTCTGCTTAGACGCTCACTTTTAAAAATTCATAACTCTGGTTCTATTTGAGCTAGAAAAAAACTTTTTTACCATTTTAAAGCTAAAAGAGTGAACTTTAAGAAAAAAATTGTTCCACCAAAATTTATTAAAGATTTCACATTGTTATTAACAATTGAAATCTTAAAATCGATTTTTAACAATGGGGCCCCAACTGTATTGCATTTTTATTATAACCATCGCATTCTACGTCGAATTTTATACCGATAACGGTTTTTTAATCGATGGAGAATCCATTAGTACTATTGAAAAAAAATCCCGCCAAGTGCTCTCATGCAGTAAAATGACGTCATATCAAAAATAAGAAAAAAAGTCCGGAGGTATTGAACCACTCTTTCTAAAACTATATTTAGATTTAATGTAGCTTTTATGGTCAAGTAGCTATCCGTTGCACAAGTAGGGCTATTTTTCGATATTTTTTTGCCTAAAAAATGATGTTTTTCGAGAAAAAAACTAATTTTGGAGTTAATTACTCGGGATTTTTTTACTTATTCTATTAGAGGTTTTCTTTGTGCACCAAATGACATCCCATTTAGTCTGATCTGATTAGCCGTTCGGAATCTACAGGGGTTTAAACTTTCAAATTAGAATTTACCGCAGCACGGTAAAATAAAATGGTAGGAAAAAAATAAATGGTGAAATCTTTAGCTGAAAACTCATTCTTTCTAACCGTATATTTCCCATAATTATACCTCTTAAGACAGAGGAGTTATTCAAGCCGATAAACTTTTTCGTTCATGCTCTAGGGCAAGAAAAAAATCTTTGCACGAAAAAGTTTATCGGCTTGAATAACTCCTCTGTCTTAAGAGGTATAATTATGGGAAATATACGGTTAGAAAGAATGAGTTTTCAGCTAAAGATTTCACCATTTATTTTTTTCCTACCGTTTTATTTTACCGTGCTGCGGTAAATTCTAATTTGAAAGTTTAAACCCCTGTAGATTCCGAACGGCTAATCAGATCAGATTAAATGGGATGTCATTTGGTGCAGAAAGAAAACCTCTAATAGAATAAGTAAAAAAATCCCGAGTAATTAACTCCAAAATTAGTTTTTTTCTCGAAAAACATCATTTTTTAGGCAAAAAAATATCGAAAAATAGCCCTACTTGTGCAACGGATAGCTACTTGACCATAAAAGCTACATTAAATCTAAATATAGTTTTGGAAAGAGTGGTTCAATACCTCCGGACTTTTTTTCTTATTTTTGATATGACGTCATTTTACCGCATGAGAGCACTTGGCGGGATTTTTTTTCAATAGTACTAATTGATTCTCCATCGATTAAAAAACCGTTATCGGTATAAAATTCGACATAGAATGCGATGGTTATAATAAAAATGCAATACAGTTGGGGCCCCATTGTTAAAAATCGATTTTAAGATTTCAATTGTTGATAACAATGTGAAATCTTTAATAAATTTTGGTGGAACAATTTTTTTCTTAAAGTTCACTCTTTTAGCTTTAAAATGGTAAAAAAAGTTTTTTTCTAGCTCAAATAGAACCAGAGTTATGAATTTTTAAAAGTGAGCGTCTAAGCAGAAAATCATCAAATTTTAACATTTTCGACCCTCGATATTTCCCAAAATTTTAAAGAAAAAAGAAAATCCTCGCGGATGGCTATCTTTTTTTCGTTATAGAACCCGTAAAAAAAATTTCATCCAAATCAAAAACATGTCGGTCAGAAAGTGTTCGGTTTGTAAAAGAATCACCCATATAATATAAACACAACAAATTAATAATTTATTATGGGAATTTTTAATTATAGACCGCATTTTGTATTAATTATTTATTAAAAATACAAATATTAATATTATATATCACAGTCTACCCCTAGTATAATTGGAAAAGAAAAAATCCTCCCTTGCATAGGCAATAATTACTCTCTATAATCAATATAAGAGAAAGTAAAAAGTGGAGGAGAAAATATGGAGGACTATGGAGGTGCTGCCTGATCAAAAGATCGCAGTTACATTTTCAGATTCACGGTAATACAATAATTAATAAAAAATTTTTTGTTTAAGGTCTTTTTCCGTTCCTGAGATTTTTCTAAATTAATTGGTTTCCAATGTAATTTAGAAAAATTTTTATCTCTTGAAACCGAAAGCGAACTTCTAAACCTTAGTAAAAGAAGCTAAAATTTAGGGGCTAAATAATAATATAAATAAGTATAATTAAAAATATATCTATTATTTAATTTCCTATCAAGGAAAAAATCTCAACAAGGGATATAACAAAGATCTGTTCAGTTTCAAATAATTTTTATTTAGGCCTATTCATCAATTAAGAAATAAAAAAGATGAATAGTAAATATATAAGCTTAATTTCAAGTTTTTTTTTTATAGTTAATAATAAACCTTTAAAGAAAATTATGAAAACACGGATGTTATTGATGTAGAAATTCATTAGCCACTTCAGTGCCTTAGATAGTCTACCAAACATGCTCACTAGTTAAGCGTGATGTTCTGATGGAAGACTACTAAAAAAAATGATCCATTATTTTTACTTTCTCTTACCCTATATATTTATTATCTATTATATTTCTACTGCCAATTATGTGAATAGTTAACCTTTTTTTTATCCCATATGAATCCGGTCTTTACTAATGAGCTTTTTAAAGAGAAATGACATTTTTTATAGTTTAGTAAAAGCCATAATTCCAGAATCCAGCCTCGAGCTCAAAACTTTGGACAAACGCCATTATTACCCAATCAATATTTCCGAATATAAAAACATAGATATATTCAAAAAAATTACGGTCATTTGTGAATTTAAAATATCCCATTAACCAATGCATAATTTTTTTTCAACTCTCAGGTAAGAGCTTATCCATTATACATCGAGGAAACGAAGGAAACGAACGTGAGAGCGGGGGAGGAGGGATGGAGAGGACATATCTGTTTAAAAGTATCTCTTCGAAGAATATTAAATATCAGAAAGTTGTCTGTCACATCAGATTTTGTTGTGTCGACATATATGGTATTTTATTTCCAGTAGTAGGCATGGGCGTAACTAGAAAATTTGGCTGGGGGGGCCATGGGATCAGCCTTCACGGAAGGTCCCATATTGACTCAATTTTTCTTGGATCGGTGAGCTTTCTGGGGGGGGGGGGAGAGCCCCTAGTTACGCGCATGGTAGTAGGGTACATTAGAATTCAAGATGTAAAATATATATAGAAAAATATTAAAAAAAAAAAAATTTCACAATAAAATAATGCTTCTTGAAAAAAAATTGCTGATTTTTCTGATTTTATTTTTCACCTCTTTCATTCTTTCCCACTCTATTCAGGCAAATAACGATCGATATATAAATAAAATAGAATAGCTAAACATACAAGAACGCTGCGAATGACGTCACAGAGGATGGTAAATGAATAAAACATGTAGAGGAACAAAATCGTATTAAAAGAGGGAAGAAAATAAAACAAAAAAATACCAAGATTGAATTTGTAATTTGTAAAGATGAACAAATGTTAATTTTAATTCAAAATAATTAAATATGCCTGGATCCTCAATAGATATATTCATAAATAACGGTTATCGTAAAAAGTCTTATATGAACTAAGTTGCCGAAAAGACTGTGTATGTGTGAGTGGGAAAAAAGTGTGAGTTAAAAAAATAAAAATAAATAATGGTAAAAAAAGTAATTCTTTTTTTTTCCAAAAAAATTTATAAATTCAACTTTGAATTGTTATGTCAAACTTAGAGAAGCCCCCCCCCCCCGGGTCCCCATGTCACAATTAGTAACGTTTTGTCCAGATCCCTGCCCCCTAACGCGTTACGTATTATGTGGACGACCCCTTATTGACAAGAAGGAACGAAAGTTGTGTGTCACCTAATCAATAATTCTGGCAGGATATTTGGAAATAGAAAAAAATCATCTGAATGTTCATATTATAAAATTCTTTTAAATAAAGCATTAATACATTTTTTCAAGTATGGATGAAGATAAGAGATGTTACCTTGTTGGATTTTAACTGTTAAATCTTGAATCTTTTGAGATCAAAAGGATTAAATTAATAAAAAAATACAAATATATCAGGTGGAGATTTTTATTTTTTTTTTAATGATCCCAAAGGAGTTTTATATATTTTTTGCCTTTTGGAATATTTTCTAGTCTATAGTCGTTTGAAGAACGAATTCTTTTGACTCTTGTTGGTTCCTAAACGGGATTTACCGAAATTCCCTGGTATTGAGCCGTTTATTATTAAAGAATATTCCGATATTCCTGAACGTGCTTTGAATTTTAATAGCGAAAAATGAGAATTTTCGGCAGAGCCGCTTTGAATGGATTTTGGCATTGTAGCTATAAAGATATAAAATAAAAAAAAAATATTAGAATGTATCAATATGAGTCAAAATAGAATTTGATTTGAATAATTTAAAAAAATTAAAACATCTCTTCTTCTTTTAGGCTGTACGCACTAGTTTAATGCAGCGTTTCCCAACCAGGGTTCTGTGAATCATTTTTAGGGGTTCCGCAAGCAAAAGAGACTCCGAATTCAATATATGATCGAAAAAACAGGCGCCTTCACATATTTTAATCAGTGGCGTCATTTGGGGGGGGGGCAGGGGGGCATTTGCCCCCCCCCAAGGGCTCTGATTTTTATAAAATTTTATATTATTCTAAATAAAATGCTCCAAAATACATCTACGAGTATACAAACTGTACAAAATTAAACAATTAATTAAATTAAATATGTTTTGGCTAAATTTGAGTACCCATTTGTAAGTAAATTTTAAGAAAAAAAAAAATGTTTGCCCCCCCCCAAGAAAAAGTTGAAATGACGCCACTGATTTTAATATCTTATATTAATTAATCTCATCTGATTAATAAACAGCAAATGCCTAATCAAAAAAATTTAAGGCCGATCTTTTTGTTATTTTGCAATTTTTTTGGAATTTTCTTTTGGTTACGGTTGTTTTAAAGATAAAAAAATTAATTCAAATAATTTTGATATAACATATTTTTGGATACTAAATGGCTTAAATATATTTATATTCATAAAAACAGTTATCGTAAAAAGTCTTAAATGGCCTAAGTCGCCGAAAAGACTGTAGTATGAGTGTGTGAATGTGAGTGTGAATTTGGAAAAAAGTGTGTTAAAAAAAAAAACAGCCCCACAATTAAAAAATATAATTTTTTAATTAATAAAAGAGATGTTTTTTATAGGAACCGACCGAATATTCGGTTTCGGTTTCGGCCAGTTTCGGCCAAAAATCATGGTTTCGGCCGTAGTTTCGGTTTCGGCCAAAAAAGTAGCCGAAACTTTCGGCCGGCCGAAACTTGAGTCTTAAAAAAAAAAGGTCAAATGATTTGCACTTGAAGGAGAAAAAATTTTTGTCTCCCCAAAAAAAAGGTAAAATGATTTTCACGGAGGGGAAAAAAATTTCAAAAAAAAAAAAAAATATAAATTTTTTTATAGAAAATACAAGTTTCGGTTTCGGTTACGGTTTCGGCCGAAACTAAGGTTGAGGCCGAATATTCGGTTTCGGTTTCGGTTTCGGCTGAAAATCTTGTTTCGGTCGGACCCTAGTTTTTTACTGGATCTCTAATTTTAAAATAATAATAAAAATTTTATTTAAAAATATAAAAATTATTAATTTTTCATCCATTAGAAAATAAATTTTGAATAATTATTCTTTTTGTTCGCTTTTTTTAAAATTATATCAAAGGATCTATAAATTCTTAACTCGCATCCCATCGAATAAAACTTCAAAGAGAATATTAGATGAGTAAAAGCGAAAGGGGTTAATCATATTCCAACAAGTACGGTATCATTCCGATAAGTAAATTTTCATAAACAAATGTTCGAAATTTTAGAAAAACCTCTTATAGAGAGATGCTTTATTTCAAGAGACGAACCATTAAATTATTATAATTAAAATTAAAA
>JAKCPI010024328.1:0-16535 GCA_023213315.1 Euborellia annulipes | reverse complement strand
AGCTTAAAATAAAAAAAGATTTAAAAAAATGCTTTTATTTAAATTGAACTAAAAAAGAGAGAAATAAGAAAGAAATAATTTGATTGTTCTTGTTAAAATTTTTTAATATTTATGACTTAAAATAAAAGCGTGGGGCGCGAGCCTCGGAATCACTTCGAAGCGCCCCACGCTTTTATTTTTAAGTCAAATATTAAAAAATTTTAACAAGAACAATTAAATTATTTCTTTCTTATTTCTCTCTTTTTAGTTCAATTTAAATAAAAGCATTTTTTTAAAAATCTTTTTTTTTTATTTTATTTTTTTTTAATTCAAATTGCTTCACTCATTTCCTTCTAACGAAACTGTAATTTATAATTCACTCTATCTGTGCATTGCAAAAAATTTTTTCAGGTTAGTTTAGAGCAGCAGTTCTTAACCATTTTAGAAATCGGCACCCATTGGAATCTTAAAATATATTCTTACATCCCCGAATAATCTATTTACCAAAAAAAATGTCATCACTTTCTCATTTCCACCCCTCAAAATGATTTATCGCACCCCTTGTTAAGAACTTCAAGGTTTAAAATCTTCCACTCGCCAACTAACATATGTTTTATAAAAAAAAAATCTGGTGTGACTGGTGCACAGCACACAACTTTCTCTTACCTTCGGTAATCGAAAGTTGTGTTCTGTGCTTGTCACACCAGATTATCTTTCCTATGAAGCACAAGAGTAAAGCGTGCTTCAAACAATTTTGAGAGCAAAACGAAAATATACATTTGAAAAAGCATCTAAAAAATAATTGATTTTTGAATTTTAATCAAAATCGTTAGAGCGAATTTTGAGAAAATCGAAAAAAACTGAAAAAGTACATCAGTAAAATACTAGTACTCTTTGGCCGATTTTGATTAAAAGCTTATTTTCTCGGTCCCGGGGGGTGTTTAACTTAAATATAAAATTTCAGCCTCATAGCTAAATTCCTTCATGCTTAAAATTGAACACACACAGACAGACACACAGACAGACCATGTCGCGAAAACCACTTTTTTGGATTCAGGGGACCTCAAAACGAGAAGATCCGTCAAAATCTCGACATCGAATTTTTGACATGAATCCAAATACTTTCTCTCTCTATATATATTAACATATATAGAGGTAAGAGAAAGTAAAAATGGTTTAAATTATTCCTAAAGTTTAATTTCTAAAATTAGTATAAAACCATATTAAGAGTATAAATACCTTTGAAAATATACTTAACCCCTTAGTTTATGCACTAGTATACAGGAAGATTATTTTCATAAGAGAGAATAGAAGTTAGCAGAGTAAATTAAGGAATTAGTAACTTAAATGTAACTTCAAGAGATGAGATCAATCCAGCTTTAGATAACTAAACCTAAACTTCTTGGGACAGACAGATTTATCTTATTAATTAATCTCATCATTAGTAAACAATATTTTAAAGTATAATAATGTCTCATCTCGTATAAATATGAAAACTTTATATATTAAACAAATTTTAAAGATTTGACGTGGTCATCAAAAAAACCAATTAACTTTTAATATCATATTAAATGCTTTTTTATTTTTCAAAAAATTTCTTTAAAAGTAATGCCCTAGTAGGCCTATGTCTATAATGACAGAAGAATAAATATAAAAAAGTATTCTGCACAACTTTCATTTGAAAAGTTTAAATGTAATAATTAATGAAATATTTTTATACCAGCCGGCGAACAAAAAGTCACAATCACACTTGATGAATTTTCTGGACATTTTATTTTGATTGTGGTAGGGTTAAACATTTCAATTTCGCGATTTTTTTAAATATATTTTAGTTCATTTTCACCTGCATCTCATGCATAGATATAATGTCTATATTAACGATATAGTATAATGCATTGAAAAATTCTTTCCTTTATCAACTTTCATTTCTCTGGACCATCCATCCAGAGATTCAGTGCTGTTTGGTTTATATTGATCTTGCTGTATGTAGTTATTCTCTCCAGCCATGCCCCTGATCGTTTTGTAAATTTTTAATTTTAGATCAGATTTTGTATAAATTACACTGTTATTTATTAAAAATATAAATACTGCATAACGTTTCGACTACTTATTCTGCAGTCGTTTTCAGGTACTGTGCACTTATTCCGACTTAAGCGAACCAAGCTCAAGTAGTCGAAACTTTGTAAAGTATTTATATTTTTAATAGATCATTCATTAATACAAAATGTGGTCTATAATTAAAAACTTCCATAACAATAGTAATACAAACCCCAAAAGCTCTTTGAAGGCTGAAGATGGCCGAAACGTTCCAATAAAGAGGGTTTATAATTATTTTTAATTTCTCTTACCAAAATATGTAATATAAGGTGAACGACAAAATGATAAGGCCAAGTTCTGAAAATGGGAAAATTAGTAAAAAAATCTGATGTGATAAGCACAGAACACAACTTCCTCTTACCTTTGGCAAGAGAAAGTTGTGTTCTGTGTCGACATATATTTAGTTTCCGCCGATTTATTAGAATTCAAAATGTACAATTTATAAACATTTATATTTTGTTACCATGGCAACCATTTCCCCTATCTTTCCTATGAAGTACAAAAGTAAAGTATGTTTCAAACAATTTTTTAGGACACAGTGATGATATACGTTTTAAATAGCATCTAAAAAATAATTGATTTTTTGAATTTTAATGCAGACTTTTTATTAAATAAAGCTTCAATTATTGGCTGCATCCTCTTTCACTTTTTTTTTTTTTTTAAACACTCACACTTTTTTATCATTCCTACACACATACACACAGTCTTTTCGGTAACTTAGGCCATATAAGACTTTAAACAATAACCGTTATTATGAAAATATATACATTGGGGACCAGACATTCTTAATTAATTTGGTATACAAATAGCACTTCAAATATATTATCTACAGCCACGATCTGATATTCAATACTTTTGTATTATTAGTGAATTAAAGAATTAAACTTATCATTATATATACTGAAAATTTTAATTTTAATTATAATAATTTAATGGTTCGTCTCTTGAAATAAAGCATCTCTCTATAAGAGGTTTTTCTAAAATTTCGAACATTTGTTTATGAAAATTTACTTATCGGAATGATACCGTACTTGTTGGAATATGATTAACCCCTTTCGCTTTTACTCATCTAATATTCTCTTTGAAGTTTTATTCGATGGGATGCGAGTTAAGAATTTATAGATCCTTTGATATAATTTTAAAAAAAGCGAACAAAAAGAATAATTATTCAAAATTTATTTTCTAATGGATGAAAAATTAATAATTTTTATATTTTTAAATAAATTTTTTATTATTATTTTAAAATTAGAGATCCAGTAAAAAACATCTCTTTTATTAATTAAAAAATTATATTTTTTAATTGTGGGGCTGTTTTTTTTTTTAACACACTTTTTCCAAATTCACACTCACATTCACACACTCATACTACAGTCTTTTCGGCGACTTAGGCCATTTAAGACTTTTTACGATAACTGTTTTTATGAATATAAATATATTTAAGCCATTTAGTATCCAAAAATATGTTATATCAAAATTATTTGAATTAATTTTTTTATCTTTAAAACAACCGTAACCAAAAGAAAATTCCAAAAAAATTGCAAAATAACAAAAAGATCGGCCTTAAATTTTTTTGATTAGGCATTTGCTGTTTATTAATCAGATGAGATTAATTAATATAAGATATTAAAATATGTGAAGGCGCCTGTTTTTTCGATCATATATTGAATTCGGAGTCTCTTTTGCTTGCGGAACCCCTAAAAATGATTCACAGAACCCTGGTTGGGAAACGCTGCATTAAACTAGTGCGTACAGCCTAAAAGAAGAAGAGATGTTTTAATTTTTTTAAATTATTCAAATCAAATTCTATTTTGACTCATATTGATACATTCTAATATTTTTTTTTTATTTTATATCTTTATAGCTACAATGCCAAAATCCATTCAAAGCGGCTCTGCCGAAAATTCTCATTTTTCGCTATTAAAATTCAAAGCACGTTCAGGAATATCGGAATATTCTTTAATAATAAACGGCTCAATACCAGGGAATTTCGGTAAATCCCGTTTAGGAACCAACAAGAGTCAAAAGAATTCGTTCTTCAAACGACTATAGACTAGAAAATATTCCAAAAGGCAAAAAATATATAAAACTCCTTTGGGATCATTAAAAAAAAAATAAAAATCTCCACCTGATATATTTGTATTTTTTTATTAATTTAATCCTTTTGATCTCAAAAGATTCAAGATTTAACAGTTAAAATCCAACAAGGTAACATCTCTTATCTTCATCCATACTTGAAAAAATGTATTAATGCTTTATTTAAAAGAATTTTATAATATGAACATTCAGATGATTTTTTTCTATTTCCAAATATCCTCCCAGAATTATTGATTAGGTGACACACAACTTTCGTTCCTTCTTGTCAATAAGGGGTCGTCCACATAATACGTAACGCGTTAGGGGGCAGGGATCTGGACAAAACGTTACTAATTGTGACATGGGGACCCGGGGGGGGGGGGGGGGGGGGGGCTTCTCTAAGTTTGACATAACAATTCAAAGTTGAATTTATAAATTTTTTTGGAAAAAAAAGAATTACTTTTTTTACCATTATTTATTTTTTTTTAAACCCACACTTTTTTTCCCACTCACACATACACAGTCTTTTCGGCAACTTAGTTCATATAAGACTTTTTACGATAACCGTTATTTATGAATATATCTATTGAGGATCCAGGCATATTTAATTATTTTGAATTAAAATTAACATTTGTTCATCTTTACAAATTACAAATTCAATCTTGGTATTTTTTTGTTTTATTTTCTTCCCTCTTTTAATACGATTTTGTTCCTCTACATGTTTTATTCATTTACCATCCTCTGTGACGTCATTCGCAGCGTTCTTGTATGTTTAGCTATTCTATTTTATTTATATATCGATCGTTATTTGCCTGAATAGAGTGGGAAAGAATGAAAGAGGTGAAAAATAAAATCAGAAAAATCAGCAATTTTTTTTCAAGAAGCATTATTTTATTGTGAAATTTTTTTTTTAAATATTTTTCTATATATATTTTACATCTTGAATTCTAATGTACCCTACTACCATGCGCGTAACTAGGGGCTCTCCCCCCCCCAGAAAGCTCACCGATCCAAGAAAAATTGAGTCAATATGGGACCTTCCGTGAAGGCTGATCCCATGGCCCCCCCCAGCCAAATTTTCTAGTTACGCCCATGCCTACTACTGGAAATAAAATACCATATATGTCGACACAACAAAATCTGATGTGACAGACAACTTTCTGATATTTAATATTCTTCGAAGAGATACTTTTAAACAGATATGTCCTCTCCATCCCTCCTCCCCGCTCTCACGTTCGTTTCCTTCGTTTCCTCGATGTATAATGGATAAGCTCTTACCTGAGAGTTGAAAAAAAATTATGCATTGGTTAATGGGATATTTTAAATTCACAAATGACCGTGATTTTTTTTGAATATATCTATGTTTTTATATTCGGAAATATTGATTGGGTAATAATGGCGTTTGTCCAAAGTTTTGAGCTCGAGGCTGGATTCTGGAATTATGGCTTTTACTAAACTATAAAAAATGTCATTTCTCTTTAAAAAGCTCATTAGTAAAGACCGGATTCATATGGGATAAAAAAAAGGTTAACTATTCACATAATTGGCAGTAGAAATATAATAGATAATAAATATATAGGGTAAGAGAAAGTAAAAATAATGGATCATTTTTTTTAGTAGTCTTCCATCAGAACATCACGCTTAACTAGTGAGCATGTTTGGTAGACTATCTAAGGCACTGAAGTGGCTAATGAATTTCTACATCAATAACATCCGTGTTTTCATAATTTTCTTTAAAGGTTTATTATTAACTATAAAAAAAAACTTGAAATTAAGCTTATATATATTTACTATTCATCTTTTTATTTCTTAATTGATGAATAGGCCTAAATAAAAATTATTTGAAACTGAACAGATCTTTGTTATATCCCTTGTTGAGATTTTTTCCTTGATAGGAAATTAAATAATAGATATATTTTTAATTATACTTATTTATATTATTATTTAGCCCCTAAATTTTAGCTTCTTTTACTAAGGTTTAGAAGTTCGCTTTCGGTTTCAAGAGATAAAAATTTTTCTAAATTACATTGGAAACCAATTAATTTAGAAAAATCTCAGGAACGGAAAAAGACCTTAAACAAAAATTTTTTTATTAATTATTGTATTACCGTGAATCTGAAAATGTAACTGCGATCTTTTGATCAGGCAGCACCTCCATAGTCCTCCATATTTTCTCCTCCACTTTTTACTTTCTCTTATATTGATTATAGAGAGTAATTATTGCCTATGCAAGGGAGGATTTTTTCTTTTCCAATTATACTAGGGGTAGACTGTGATATATAATATTAATATTTGTATTTTTAATAAATAATTAATACAAATTGCGGTCTATAATTAAAAATTCCCATAATAAATTATTAATTTGTTGTGTTTATATTATATATATTAGACTATATCACGAGTACTAAACATGTGCAGCTTTAAATATACATTTTTTTTCCTAAAAAGAGGTCAATATTTTCTAAATCGCTAATAGTCTGCCAGCTAAAATCGATAAGACAGATCCTCATTGCTATGTATAATATTAACAAAAAAATCAATTCATAATTATCTTGGTTATCGAATATTATATAAAATGATCAAAAAAAATTTCTCTGTGGGTGTGTGATACTATAGGCACGATTGCGACCAAACCGCCTCATGAATAGTTTGAAAATATTATTCTAAGCTTGCAAAAGCAACATCGAGGTACTCAAATTGAGGTTCTTAGATTATATCTTAATATAATTTTTCAAAGCTAAGATATAGTCCTATATACTCATCTATTTCCATAGAAATAAAAAAATATAATTGAAATCTCTTAAAATCAGAGGCGTACCGAGGCAGTTGGGGGCCTGGGGCGGCACTAGAAGAGGGGGCCTTATATTGAATTTTTTTTGGGGGGGGGTACTCATCTTTAAATATCCTTCTCCTCCATAAATAAAAATATTTTTAAAACACCGTATATCCCTGAACCCCAAGGGTCCCGGGACCTCCCGAAGAGAAATTTTCATTAAATTTTGATTTTTTAACTAAATTTTTCGTTTTTTACTTGAGCCCTGAGGGCCCCGGGGCCTCTTAAAGAGAAATTTTCATTAAATTTTGATTTTTTAACTAAATTTTTCGGTTTTTATTTGAGCCCTGATGGCCCCGGGGCCTCTTAAAGAGAAATTTTCATTAAATTTTGATTTTTTAACTAAATTTTTCGGTTTTTATTTGAGCCCTGAGGGCCCCGGGGCCTCTTAAAGAGAAATTTTGATTAAATTTTGATTTTTTAACTAAATTTTTCGGTTTTTATTTGACCCCTGAGGGCCCCGGGGCCTCTTAAAGAGAAATTTTCATTAAATTTTGATTTTGAAACTAAATTTTTCGGTTTTTAGTTGAGCCCTGAGGGCCCCGGGGCCTCTTAAAGAGAAATTTTGATTAAATTTTGATTTTTTAACTAAATTTTTCGGTTTTTATTTGAGCCCTGAGGGCCCCGGGGCCTCTTAAAGAGAAATTTTGATTAAATTTTGATTTTTTAACTAAATTTTTCGTTTTTTACTTGAGCCCTGAGGGCCCCGGGGCCTCTTAAAGAGAAATTTTCATTAAATTTTGATTTTGAAACTAAATTTTTCGGTTTTTATTTGAGCCCTGAGGGCCCCGGGGCCTCTTAAAGAGAAATTTTGATTAAATTTTGATTTTTTAACTAAATTTTTCGGTTTTTATTTGAGCCCTGAGGGCCCCGGGGCCTCTTAAAGAAAAATTTTGATTAAATTTTGATTTTTTAACTAAATTTTTCGGTTTTTATTTGAGCCCTGAGGGCCCCGGGGCCTCTTAAAGAAAAATTTTGATTAAATTTTGATTTTTTAACTAAATTTTTCGGTTTTTATTTGAGCCCTGAGGGCCCCGGGGCCTCTTAAAGAAAAATTTTGATTAAATTTTGATTTTTTAACTAAATTTTTCGGTTTTTATTTGAGCCCTGAGGGCCCCGGGGCCTCTTAAAGAAAAATTTTGATTAAATTTTGATTTTTTTAACTAAATTTTTCGGTTTTTATTTGAGCCCTGAGGGCCCCGGGGCCTCTTAAAGAGAAATTTTGATTAAATTTTGATTTTTTAACTAAATTTTTCGGTTTTTATTTGAGCCCTGAGGGCCCCGGGGCCTCTTAAAGAAAAATTTTCATTAAATTTTGATTTTTTAACTAAATTTTTCGGTTTTTATTTGAGCCCTGAGGGCCCCGGGGCCTCTTAAAGAGAAATTTTGATTAAATTTTGATTTTTTTAACTAAATTTTTCGGTTTTTATTTGAGCCCTGAGGGCCCCGGGGCCTCTTAAAGAGAAATTTTCATTAAATTTTTTTTTTATAAATATATGGGGGCCTATGCCGGCACGGGGCCTGGGGCGGACCGCCCCCCCCGCCCCCCCCCTCGGTACGCCACTGCTTAAAATTAATTTTTGGATGTGGCAATAACAAATAAATTATAGACTTAGGATAGGCTATAGGCTACTGGAAGGATTTTTTTTCCGCCCTTGGCCGTGGAGTAGGTCACAAGTTCTCTTTGCGTGCCAACTTTACACTCTTTGTGTGAACCATTCATTAAAAATCGTTAGCCCAAAATCGACCATGCTATTAGCCTAATTTCCATTTTTATCTCACTATTCTGGCTTGAGATTTTTATTTATAACTTATGAATTGGAAAAGGGAAATTTATACTTTATTTGTGTGTTTTATCTTAAAATCGCATATAAAGAGAGATTCACAATAAATAAATTAATATAATAGTAATTTTTTGCTAAAAGAGTGAAAAAGAATTTTAAAAATTCAATTTTTCTCAAAATAATATTCATTTCAGTCTTTTTTTGAAAATTTCTGACAGGACCGTTGTGATGGCGAAGCCCTCTATTATACTATTTTTCTGAAAACATTTCGGCCCATATTCACACCTTAATAACTTTTAACTCTCTTTTTACTTTCTCTTAGCCTATATATGAAATATATAGGAGAGAAAGTATTGCGATCATGTCAAAAATTCGATGTCGAGATTTTGATGGATATACATGTTTTGAGGTCCCCTGAGTCCAAAAAAGTGGGTCCCGCAAATTGGTCTGTGTGTATGTATGTGTGTGTGTGTGTGTGTGTGTGTGCGTGCGTGTGTGCGTGTGTCTGTATGTGTGGACAGATTTTTAGCATGAAGGAATTGAGCTACCGGATTGAAATTTTATATTTAACTTAGGTACCTTCCCACACGCTCAAAATAAGCTTTTGAACAAAATCGGCCAAAAAGTACTAGTACTTTACTGATGTACTTTTTCAGTTTTTTTCGATTTTCTCAAAATTCCCTCCAAGGATTTTTTTTAAAAATCAAAAATCAATTATTTTTTAGATGCTCTTTAAAATGTATATTCTCATTTTGCCGTTGAAATCTTCTGAAGACCACTTTACTCTTGTTCTTCATAGGAAAGATAGAAATGGTTGCCATGGTAACGGAATTTAAATCTTTTTCTTTTTATTAGATTAAAAATCAATTATTATTTAAATTCCCATTTTTTTATTCTTTTCTCGTACCCTATATATGAAATATATAGGAGAGAAAGTATTGCGATCATGTCAAAAATTCGATGTCGAGATTTTGATGGATATACATGTTTTGAGGTCCCCTGAGTCCAAAAAAAGTGGGTCCCGCAAATTGGTCTGTGTGTGTGTGTGTGTGTGTGTGTGTGTCTGTCTGTGTGTGTGTGTGTGTGTGTGTGTCTGTGTGTGTGTGTGTGTGTGTGGACAGATTTTTAGCATGAAGGAGTTGAGCTAGCGGATTGAAATTTTATATTTAACTTAGGTACCTTTGAAGAATCTCAAAATAAGCTTTTGAACAAAATCGGCCAAAAAGTACTAGTACTTTACTGATGTACTTTTTCAGTTTTTTTCGATTTTCTCAAAATTCCCTCCAAGGATTTTTTTTTAAAATTCATAAATCAACTATTTTTTAGATGCTCTTTAAAATGTATATTCTCATTTTGCCATTGAAATCTTCTGAAGACCACTTTACTCTTGTTCTTCATAGGAAAGATAGAAATGGTTGCCATGGTAACGGAATTTAAATCTTTTTCTTTTTATTAGATTAAAAATCAATTATTATTTAAATTCCCATTTTTTTTAAATTTATTTGTGTCTTTAATTGTTTCAAAGAAAACATATATGTCTCTCTCTCACTTGCAAACATTATCGTCTCTCTGTACTCTTTTTAAATTCCCTTTCCACCTTATCTTCGCATAGGAACAATGTTAATTTCCTATAGGGATTTGTATGTTAATTTCGATTCAAAAGGGGGTCCCCTTTAGAACTTTTTAGGCATTTAAAATTTTTTTTTTCCAATTCTTATGAAATTTTGTATTTATTTACGATTCTATATTGTGTATAAAATGTCCAAATATGAGATTAAAATTTTGAAAAATAACCATAGTTTATTTGAAGCAGTCAACATTTAAAATGCAAGTTTGAAACTAAGGTGCTATCGGAAACTAAATATATCTCGACACAAAAAATCTGGTGTGACCAGCACGGTGCACAACTTTCTCTTACCGAAGGGTAAGAGAAAGTTGTGTGCTGTGCGCCAGTCACACCAGATTTTTTAAAATTTATTTGTGTCTTTAATTGTTTCAAAGAAAACATATATGTCTCTCTCTCACTTGCAAACATTATCGTCTCTCTGTACTCTTTTTAAATTCCCTTTCCACCTTATCTTCGCATAGGAACAATGTTAATTTCCTATAGGGATTTGTATGTTAATTTCGATTCAAAAGGGGGTCCCCTTTAGAACTTTTTAGGCATTTAAAATTTTTTTTTTCCAATTCTTATGAAATTTTGTATTTATTTACGATTCTATATTGTGTATAAAATGTCCAAATATGAGATTAAAATTTTGAAAAATAACCATAGTTTATTTGAAGCAGTCAACATTTAAAATCAAAGTTTGAAACTAAGGTGCTATCGGAAACCAAATATATCTCGACACAAAAAATCTGGTGTGACCAGCACAGTGCGCAACTTTCTCTTACCGAAGGGTAAGAGAAAGTTGTGTGCTGTGCGCCAGTCACACCAGATTTTTAATGATTAGTGTCAGGACCGACATGTTGTGGTTATTCTAAAGAGTAACTTTCATAACTAACTAAGGTGGGTTCTTGTTTCTTTCCCCAAGAGACATCAGTGATAGAGTTAGATAATTTTTTTACCATAGGGTGAATTTGAATTTGAGTTGTCTCAAGATTAAAATCTTAACTCCTTTATCTCTTTGGCTAATCATCTCAACTTTTAATATAATAATTAAGATAATTCTAAACTGCTGAAATTTTTGAGGGAAAGAGATCTCATTAACCTTAAAAAATATGCTAATTTCCAGGTTCTTAACTCATTTTCTTTCAAAATTATTTAAATGCAAAATATGATTATTTTGTAACTGAGCGACTCCCTCACTGATGATCATCAAAATATTTAGGGATTACCCGAAGAGAGGGGTAGAAATGGAATTTTTTTTTTAAATCTAATCTAAGGACTTTTTCGGCGTCGTAGAACCCGTCTCTATTTATTTCAATTGGATTGGTAGCCAATCCAATTGAAATAAATTGTCGCATGAGACGGGATGCAAACCCGCGGCCCTTGGTACTGCACGCTAACCACTACTCCAAGGCCCAAGGGCTGGATTTGGTTAAATCTACTGATCTCCTACTTGGCAATCAGTTAGAATTGGAATAGAGAGGATTCAATCTTCAATACAATATATTTTTCAATTATCAAAATATATATTTTATTATATTATTACAGAGTTTATAATTTTTTCATTATTTAAAGTAAGTAATTTTTTAGAAGAATACATACACTAAGAAAATACAATATAAAAGCCTATAAATAAATAAACGAAACTTATCTTTAAAGTAAAGAGAGTTTTCGAAAGAATAGTATTGGATTATTTGCAGAAAATCCAAGTTGAAGAGAAAAAGGGAGCTCAGAGGCTCCTCTAATCTCTCTCCTTGGGCCACTTGAGACGAGGACCAACCAACAAGACACAAGACTTCCTCAATCGCTATTTGGTTTTCCTATCTCTCGAAAAGAGGTTCTTTTCTTTAAAAGCGAACAATCCAGAGAAAATAAACCATTTGGGCTAGTTTCTTTGTTTTTTTTTTTTCGGGATCAATTTGAAATATTTTTCTTAAGCTATTTTAAATTAAAACCTCTTCATCCTTCAATTTAGACTTTTTTTTACTTTTTCTTTCCCTGTATATATATGGAGAGAAAGTATTGTGATCATGTCAAAAATTTGATGTCGAGATTTTGATGGATATATACGTTTTCAGATCCGCTCAGTCCAAAAAAGTCCCGCAACAATTCATATATCATCATTTGATATTTGAGTTAGGCACCCTCCTCCTCCAAGGGGTGAAAATAAGCTTTTGAACAAAATCGGCCAAAAAGTACTAGTATTTTACTGATGTACTTTTTCAGTATTTTCGATTTTCTCAAAATTCGCTTTTTTGACGATTTTCACGATTTTGATTAAAATTCATAAATCAACTATTTTTCTTATGCTCTTTAAAAAGTATATTAGTGAAGTTTTTCGTGAAAATCGTGTGAAGTACACTTTACTAATGTACTTTTTCAGTTTTTTGCGATTTTCTCAAAAATTGCTCTAACGATTTTAATTAAAATTCATAAATCAACTATTTTTAGATAGTCTTTAAAACATATATCAGTGAAATCTTTCGTAAAAATTGTTTGAAGTACACTGGACTGGTGTGGAAGCATTCGTAGCTCAGCGCCATCTATAAATCGCATGGGCAAGTTTGGAACTTAGGTGCTAAGGGCAACTAAATATATCTCGAAATAAATCTTATGTGACAAGCACAGTAACTTTCTCTTGCCGAAGGGTAAGAGAAAGTTGTGTGCTGTGTGACCAGTCACACCAGATTTTTTAAATAGATAAATACATAGGTCTGCATACACACCATACATATAAAATTCATGCGTTCGTTATTAAAAGTGAAAATTTACATTACATTTAATATTTGCTCAGGGACCCACATCTTGTGGGTACGCGGATGGCGACCACGAGCTGCCCTAATTGGGACTGGCAGTACTTTTATTTGCATGTCAGTCTCTTCCCAACAATATTTTCAACAGACGTCAGACCGTGCGATGGGCCGGCCTATTCATTCCTTCCCGATCGCAAAAACCCCCTCATTTTATTTTATCATTATTTTATTCATTTCGATATTGAGTCCAATTCATGTGTTGAAATGTTTTGATTGATTAAAAAAAAAAAAATCTATATATATATATATAGGCAATACAGGAGAATAAGAAAAAAAATCTGGTGTGACTGGCGCACAGCACACAACTTTCTCTTACCTTCGGTAATCGAAAGTTGTGTACTGTGCTTGTCACACCAGATTTTTTGTGTCGACATGTATTTAGTTTCCGACAGTAGGGTACAATTGAATTCAAGATGTAAAATTTATAAGTATGGGAAAATATTTATATTTTGATACCATGGCAACCATTTCTCCTATCTTTTCTATGGAGTACAAGAGTAAAGTGGTCTTCAGAAGATTTCAATCACATAATGAGAATATACATTTTAAAGAGCATCTAAAAAATAATTGATTTTTGAATTTTAAAAAAAATCGTTGGAGCAAATTTTGAGAAAATCGAAAAAAACTGAAAAAGTACATCAGTAAAGTACTAGTAATCTTTTGGCTGATTTTGATTAAAAGCTTATTTTTCCGGTCCAGGAGGGTGTTTAACTTAAATATAAAATTTCAGCCTCATAGCTCAATTCCTTCATGCTTAAAATTGAACACAGACACACCCACACACCCACACACCCACACACCCACACACCCACACACACACACACACACAGACAGACCATGTCGCGAAAACCACTTTTTGGATTCAGGGGACCTCAAAACGTGAAGATCCATCAAAATCTCGACATCGAATTTTTGACATGAAACCAATACTTTCTCTCTATATATATATTACATATATACATAGGTAAGAGAAAGTAAAAATCAGTTATGACAAATTGAGAACCAATATTGTAGCTCTAGAGGAGGAACATCTGAAATTTTTTTATTGTTTATTTTGCGGAAATGAAATATGTTTTTTTTTCTCCCAGAGAATTGATATAAAGCCAATTATTGGTAAATACTCACCAACAATTTCTACGCGTCGGTTGGCAAATTCTGTCGGGATGGCGAGGGATGGAGGGGGATGGAATTTAAATCAATAAACGCCTCCCCAATCCCATTAGGCATTGGAAAGGAATTATTTTCATATTCTTAATTTTTGAAAATGTTAATCCGATTCAATATAAACAACAAATCCTGTATAAAATGAATTATAAGTAAGGAGATATTATGGGATTTTCATTTTAAAATATATTTCTCAGTTAAATTAATACTCGTAATACAAATTGTTTATAATTGTAGTGGTTGGTTAATAATGCTTTTAAATCCCTAAAATACTATATTTTTTTCCCAGATAGCATTTAATATTTAATTTTAATCCTCTTGAATTTTAAAGTAAATATTATTGGAATTACCATAAAGTATTATTAGTATTTTTAAACATTTAATTTTCACCCTTGTGTTATTTGAAAGGCCAAATGAACTTTGTTATGCACGAAGGAACCAAGCGCCATTAACCTAAATCTGAGATAAAAACCATTGCATTTGCACAATTGTAAACAAACCTAATGGCAATGACTTTTTTCTTGTTTTATACAAAAAAGTGAACAGAGTAATAATGTTGCGATTTAAATAAAAAAGTAGATCTTCTTTTCCCTACAAGATGGCGGTATTATCTCAATTTCGATCATAATGGCGCTTGGTTCCTTCATGCATAACATGGTCCAAATTCACTAATAAATATTTTCTCCTAATTGTGAACAAATCACGCAGGCACATTTATTAAATCTTACCATAAGAAATGAGTGAACATTGTTCATTATAGATCAATGGAGCTTTTGATCGAAAAATCATTTAGAAAATTGGTCAATTTGGTTGCCTCTAGAGAAAAATCTGGTGTGACTGGTCCCAGAGCACTCTTACCTTCGGTAATTGTAAGTTGTGTTCTGTGCTTGCCACGCTAGATTTTTTGTGTCGACATATATTTAGTTTCCTCCGATATATTAGAATTCAAGATGTAAAATTTATTAGTATGGGGAAAAAATGTGTGTACACTGTTAAAAATTTTCAAGAAAACTTCCTATACAAGTATAAGAACTCTGTTTCATAAACTGTTTATGAATATATATGAGAAAATTCAATTTGTAGCCAACCAAACAAATTTCTTGTATATTTTAAAATTAATTATTTTGGTAAAAATTGTTAATTTTAATTTGAATTTTTATAGCTATTTAGTTGAATTAGGTACTTTATAAAATTATTTAATTAGTATGATTGTAATATACTTCATAAATATTTAAATAGTTTAGAGCGCGAATTTCAAACCAGAATTTAATAAATTTAGATTTTAAAAGAATAATTTCAAATTTCCTTAAAATAATTATAAAATAATATTAATAAAAATTCCTTGAGGTAGTCAGGTTATTTGAGAACGTTTAGACCAGTGATTCTGAACTTGTCGCGGTACACTTTTAACGATTTCAAAATTTGGCGGCACACAAAGAAAAAGATAAGTTGGTAATTTGTTCATAAACTTTTATATTAATTTTATTTCATATGCTCGGTATATTAAAATTAAACCACGAAAGTATATGAAAAATGATTGAAAATTCATATTTTTTTTACAGTGTAGCATAGACTAGGATTTCGGTACGAAATTTATTCATAATATTAATATGATCATTGTTAATAAAAATGCAGATTCCGAAAGACAAAAAAATTTTATACTAGAAATTATTAGCATAATCATATTAAGGAAACCCATAATTTATGCAATTTTGTTCATTATTATCTCAGTTTCTAGCCGACTAAATATTAATAATTTATAGTCATTCGTGTGTGTTTATGCATTTGTGACTGAAATCCATTAGTATTTCCGTTTGATTGTCAAATAAAACCGCTAAATGCATTGCATAATAATGAATTCAGGTATAAAAATTTCAATCCCGGAAAAAGAATATCTTGAAAATTTTTTTATTTATTTTATTTTATTTATGGCTTAAAGAAGGTTAATATTAGATTAATGAAAATTATATTAGGGAAGCGATCTCAGTTTTAAATCACAGGGTGATTTATCGCTAAAGAAATAAAATAGGAACGACACAAAAAGGAAAATCAATAAATCTAGTTATTTATGGGCTTGGCCTAAACCAAAACAAAATTTATGAACTAGTTTATTCTTTTCAAAATAAATAACTTATTATTTCAATGAAAGGAGAGAGAATATGTGAAAAGAATAAAAAAATCTG
>JAKCPI010024327.1:0-30146 GCA_023213315.1 Euborellia annulipes | reverse complement strand
AATGATTAGTGTCAGGACCGACATGTTGTGGTTATTCTAAAGAGTAGCTTTCATAACTAACTAAGGTGGGATTTCTTGTTTCTTTCCCAAGAGACATCAGTGATAGAGTTAGATAATTTTTTTACCATAGGGTGAATTTGAACTTGAAATTTGTCTCAAGATTAAAATCTTAACTCCTTTATCTCTTTGGCTAATCATCTCAACTTTTAATATAATAATTAAGATAATTCTAAACTGCCATGAAATTTTTGAGGAAAGAGATCTCATTAACCTTAAAAAATATGCTAATTTCCAGGTTCTTAACTCATTTTCTTTCAAAATTATTTAAATGCAAAATATGATTATTTTGTAGCAGGCAACTCCCTCACTGATGATCATCAAAATATTTAGGGATTACCCGAAGAGAGGGGGTAAAAATGGAGATTTTTTTTTTTAAATCTAATCTAAGGACTTTTCGGCGTCGTAGAACCCGTCTCTATTTATTTCAATTGGATTGGTAGCCAATACAATTGAAATAAATTGTCGCATGAGACGGATACAAACCCGCGGCCCTTGGTACTGCACGCTAACCACTACTCGAAGGCCCAAGGGCTGGATTTGGTTAAATCTACTGATCTCCTACTTGGCAATCAGTTAGAATTGGAATAGAGAGGATTCAATCTTCAATACAATATTTTTTTCAATTATCAAAATATATATTTTATTATATTATTACAGAGTTTATAATTTTTTCATTATTTAAAGTAAGTAATTTTTTAGAAGAATACATACACTAAGAAAATACAATATAAAAGCCTATAAATAAATAAACGAAACTTATCTTTAAAGTAAAGAGGAGTTTTCGAAAGAATAGTATTGGATTATTTGCAGAAAATCCAAGTTGAAGAGAAAAAGGGAGCTCAGAGGCTCCTCTAATCTCTCTCCTTGGGCCACTTGAGACGAGGACCAACCAACAAGACACAAGACTTCCTCAATCGCTATTTGGTTTTCCTATCTCTCGAAAAGAGGTTCTTTTCTTTAAAAGCGAACAATCCAGAGAAAATAAACCATTTGGGCTAGTTTCTTTGTTTTTTTTTTTTCGGGATCAATTTGAAATATTTTCTTAAGCTATTTTAAATTAAAACCTCTTCGTCCTTCAATTTAGACTTTTTTTACTTTTTCTTTCCCTGTATATATATATATGGAGAGAAAGTATTGTGATCATGTCAAAAATTTGATGTCGCGATTTTGATGGATATATACGTTTTCAGATCCGCTGAGTCCAAAAAAGTCCCGCAACAATTCATATATCATCATTTGATATTTGAGTTAGGCACCCTCCTCCTCCAAGGGGTGAAAATAAGCTTTTGAATAAAATCGGCCAAAAAGTACTAGTATTTTACTGATGTACTTTTTCAGTATTTTCGATTTTCTCAAAATTCGCTTTTTTGACGATTTTCACGATTTTGATTAAAATTCATAAATCAACTATTTTTCTTATGCTCTTTAAAAAGTATATCAGTGAAGTTTTTCGTGAAAATCGTGTGAAGTACACTTTACTAATGTACTTTTTCAGTTTTTTGCGATTTTCTCAAAAATCGCTCTAACGATTTTAATTAAAATTCATAAATCAACTATTTTTAGATAGTCTTCAAAACATATATCAGTGAAATCTTTCGTAAAAATTGTTTGAAGTACACTGGACTGGTGTGGAAGCATTCGTAGCTCAGCGCCATCTATAAATCGCATGGGCAAGTTTGGAACTTAGGTGCTAAGGGCAACTAAATATATCTCGAAAAAAATCTTATGTGACAAGCACAGTAACTTTCTCTTGCCGAAGGGTAAGAGAAAGTTGTGTGCTGTGTGACCAGTCACACCAGATTTTTTAAATAGATAAATACATAGGTCTGCATACACACCATACATATAAAATTCATGCGTTCGTTATTAAAAGTGAAAATTTACATTACATTTAATATTTGCTCAGGGACCCACATCTTGTGGGTACGTGGATGGCGACCACGAGCTGCCCTAGTTGGGACTGGCAGTACTTTTATTTGCATGTCAGTCTCTTCCCTACAATATTTTCAACAGACGTCAGACCGTGCGATGGGCCGGCCTATTCATTCCTTCCCGATCGCAAAAACCTCCTCATTTTATTTTATCATTATTTTATTCATTTCGATTTTGAGTCCAATTCATGTGTTGAAATGTTTTGATTGATTAAAAAAAAAATCTATATATATATATAGGCAATACAGGAGAATAAGAAAAAAAATCAGTTATGACAAATTGAGAACCAATATTGTAGCTCTAGAGGAGGAACATCTGAAATTTTTTTTATTGTTTATTTTGCGGAAATGAAATATGTTTTTTTTTTCTCCCATAGAATTGATATAAAGCCAATTATTGGTAAATACTCACCAACAATTTCTACGTGTCGGTTGGCAAATTCTGTCGGGATGGCGAGGGATGGAGGGGGATGGAATTTAAATCAATAAACGCCTCCCCAATCCCATTAGGCATTGGAAAGGAATTATTTTCATATTCTTAATTTTTGAAAATGTTAATCCGATTCAATATAAACAACAATAAATCCTGTATAAAATGAATTATAAGTAAGGAGATATTATGGGATTTTCATTTTAAAATATATTTATTTCTCAGTTAAATTAATACTCGTAATACAAATTGTTTATAATTGTAGTGGTTGGTTAATAATGCTTTTTAAATCCCTAAAATACTATATTTTTTCCCAGATAGCATTTAATATTTAATTTTAATCCTCTTGAATTTTAAAGTAAATATTATTGGAATTACCATAAAGTATTATTAGTATTTTTAAACATTTAATTTTCACCCTTGTGTTATTTGAACTTTGCACGAAGGAACCAAGCGCCATTAACCTAAATCTGAGATAAAAACCATTGCATTTGCACAATTGTAAACAAACCTAATGGCAATGACTTTTTTCTTGTTTTATACAAAAAAAGTGAACAGAGTAATAATGTTTTGATTTAAATAAAAAAGTAGATCTTCTTTTTCCCTACAAGATGGCGGTATTATCTCAGTTTCGATCATAATGGCGCTTGGTTCCTTCATGCATAACATGGTCCAAATTCACTAATAAATATTTTCTCCTAATTGTGAACAAATCACGCAGGCACATTTATTAAATCTTACCATAAGAAATGAGTGAACATTGTTCATTATAGATCAATGGAGCTTTTGATCGAAAAATCATTTAGAAAATTGGTCAATTTGGTTGCCTCTAGAGAAAAATCTGGTGTGACTGGTCCCAGAGCACTCTTACCTTCGGTAATTGTAAGTTGTGTTCTGTGCTTGCCACGCTAGATTTTTTGTGTCGACATATATTTAGTTTCCTCCGATATATTAGAATTCAAGATGTAAAATTTATTAGTATGGGGAAAAAATGTGTGTACACTGTTAAAAATTTTCAAGAAAACTTCCTATACAAGTATAAGAACTCTGTTTCATAAACTGTTTATGAATATATATGAGAAAATTCAATTTGTAGCCAACCAAACAAATTTCTTGTATATTTTAAAATTAATTATTTTGGTAAAAATTGTTAATTTTAATTTGAATTTTTATAGCTATTTAGTTGAATTAGGTACTTTATAAAATTATTTAATTAGTATGATTGTAATATACTTCATAAATATTTAAATAGTTTAGAGCGCGAATTTCAAACCAGAATTTAATAAATTTAGATTTTTTAAAAGAATAATTTCAAATTTCCTTAAAATAATTATAAAATAATATTAATAAAAATTCCTTGAGGTAGTCAGGTTATTTGAGAACGTTTAGACCAGTGATTCTGAACTTGTCGCGGTACACTTTTAACGATTTCAAAATTTGGCGGCACACAAAGAAAAAGATAAGTTTAAAAGTTGGTAATTTGTTCATAAACTTTTATATTAATTTTATTTCATATGCTGGGTATATTAAAATTAAACCACGAAAGTATATGAAAAATGATTGAAAATTCTTATTTTTTTTACAGTGTAGCATAGACTAGGATTTCGGTACGAAATTTATTCATAATATGATCATTGTTAATAAAAATGCAGATTCCGAAAGACAAAAAATTTTATACTAGAAATTATTAGCATAATCATATTAAGGAAACCCATAATTTATGCAATTTTGTTCATTATTATCTCAGTTTCTAGCCCACTAAATATTAATAATTTATAGTCATTCGTGTGTGTTTATGCATTTGTGACTGAAATCCATTAGTATTTCCGTTTGATTGTCAAATAAAACCGCTAAATGCATTGCATAATAATGAATTCAGGTATAAAAATTTCAATCCCGGAAAAAGAATATCTTGAAAATTTTTTTATTTATTTTATTTTATTTATGGCTTAAAGAAGGTTAATATTAGATTAATGAAAATTATATTAGGGAAGCGATCTCAGTTTTAAATCACAGGGTGATTTATCGCTAAAGTAAAATAGGAACGACACAAAAGGAAAATCAATAAATCTAGTTATTTATGGGCTTGGCCTAAACCAAAACAAAATTTATGAACTAGTTTATTCTTTTCAAAATAAATAACTTATTATTTCAATGAAAGGAGAGAGAATATGTGAAAAGAATAAAAAAAATCTGGTGTGACTGGCGCACTGCACACAACTTTCTCTTACCTTCGGTCAGTGGCGTATCCAGGGGGGGGGCGGAGGGGGCCGCCCCCCCCCCCCCCAAAGCCTTCTCCAAAACAAAAAATCTGGTGTGACTGGCGCACAGCACACAACTTTCTCTTACCCTTCGGTAAGAGAAAGTTGCGCACTGTGCTGGTCACACCAGATTTTTTGTGTCGAGATATATTTAGTTTCCGATAGCACCTTAGTTTCAAACTTGGATTTTAAATGTTGACTGCTTCAAATAAACTATGGTTATTTTTCAAAATTTTAATCTCATATTTGGACATTTTATACACAATATAGAATCGTAAATAAATACAAAATTTCATAAGAATTGGAAAAAAAAATTTTAAATGCCTAAAAAGTTCCAAAGGGGACCGACCCCCTTTTGAATCGAAATTAACATACAAATCCCTATAGGAAATTAACATTAGGCCTATGAGAGAAGGCGGAGAGACAGGCGATAATGTTTGCAAGTGAGAGAGAGAGAGATATATATGTTTTCTCCTAAGCAATTAAAGACACAAATAAATGGGAATTTAAATAATAATTGATTTTTAATCTAATAAAAAGAAAAAGATTTAAATTCCGTTACCATGGCAACCATTTCTATCTTTCCTATGAAGAACAAGAGTAAAGTGGTCTTCAGAAGATTTCAACGGCAAAATGAGAATATACATTTTAAAGAGCATCTAAAAAATAATTGATTTTTGAATTTTAAAAAAAATCCTTGGAGGGAATTTTGAGAAAATCGAAAAAAACTGAAAAAGTACATCAGTAAAGTACTAGTACTTTTTGGCCGATTTTGTTCAAAAGCTTATTTTGAGCGTGTGGGAAGGTACCTAAGTTAAATATAAAATTTCAATCCGGTAGCTCAATTCCTTCATGCTAAAAATCTGTCCACACATACAGACACACACACACACATACATACACACACACACACACACACACAGACCAATTTGCGGGACCCACTTTTTTTGGACTCAGGGGACCTCAAAACATGTATATCCATCAAAATCTCGACATCGAATTTTTGACATGATCGCAATACTTTCTCTCCTATATATTTCATATATAGGGTACGAGAAAGTAAAAAATACCTATTGTTTTCCCTAATGATTTTTCCTTTTTTTAATAATTATTTTATTAACTCTCATAAATTCTAAAATCTAACAAAAAACTTATAAATAATTGAAAAAAATCTCTAATATTTATGAATTTTGTATTAAAATAATTTTTTATTTCAAGAAAAAAAAAATTTTTTTTATTTGTTTTTTATTTATAATTATTATATTATCTAAAAAAAATTTCTCCACTTTAAGTTTCTTGGAGAAGGGGGGGGGGTTCTTAAAACTTTTGGGCCCCCCCCCCCCCCAAGCAGAAATCCTGGCTACGCTACTGCCTTCGGTAATCGAAAGTTGTGTTCTGTGCTTGTCATACCAGATTTTTTGTGTCGATATGTATTTAGTTTCCGACAGTACGAATTTTCAAGATGTAAAATTTATAAGTATGGGAAAATATTTATATTTTGTTACCACGGCAACCATTTCTCCTGTCTTTTCTATGGAGTACAAGAGTAAAGTGGTCTTCAGAAGATTTCAATGACAAAATTAGAATATACATTTTATTGAGAATCTAAAAAATAATTGATTTTTGAATTAAAAAAAAAAATCGTTGGAGCGAATTTTTGAGAAAATCGAAAAAAAAAACTGAAAAAGTACATCAGTAAAGTACTAGTACTCTTTGGCCGATTTTGTTCAAAAGCTTCGTGTCACGTCTCATGCGTGCCTAACTTAAATATAAATTTTCAACCTCCAAGCTCTTTTCGTTCTTGAGATATTTTGTTCACAGACACACAGACAGATACACAGACAGACCATGTCGCGAAAACCACTTTTACTTTCTCTTACCTCTATATATATGTTAATATATATAGAGAAAGTATTGGATTCATGTCAAAAATTCGATGTCGAGATTTTGATGGATATACACGTTTTGAGGTCCCCTGAATCTAAAAAAGTGGTTTTCGCGACATGGTCTGTCTGTCTGTCTGTGTGTCTGTGTGTCTGTGAACAAAATATCTCAAGAACGAAAAGAGCTAGAAGGTTGACATTTTATATTTAAGTTAGGCACCCCCATGGGACGTGACACGAAGCTTTTGAACAAAATCGGCCAAAGAGTACTAGTACTTTACTGATGCACTTTTTCAGTTTTTTTCGATTTTCTCTAAATTTGCTCCAACGATTTTTTTAAAATTCAAAAATCAATTATATTTTAAATTCTCTTTAAAATGTATATTCTCATTTTGGGATTGAAATCTTCTGAAGACCACTTTACTCTTGTTCTCCATAGAAAGATAGGAGAAATGGTTGCCATGTTAACAAAATATAAATATTTTGCCATACTTGTAAATTTTACATCTTGAAAATCGAATGTACTTTACTGTCGGAAACTAAATACATGTCGACACAAAAAATCTGGTGTGACAAGCACAGAACACAACTTTCGATTACCGAAGGTAAGAGAAAGTTGTGTGCTGTGCGCCAGTGTTCAGGTGACCTCAAAAAGTGTATATGCATCAAAATCTCGACATCGATTTTTTGACATGAAACCAACCAATACTTTCTCTCTCTATATATATTAACATATATATAGAGGTAAGAGAAAACTAAAAAAAGTTGATTTTGTAATAAAATGGGTATTCAAATTTAAACTGACATGGACTATTTTGGAAAGTAAAATTTTCTTTTCTCAAAAAAAAAAAAAAAAAAAAAAAATCAATAGATTAAAATAAAAAATGATCTTGTTCAGAAATGAGGACTAAAAATATTGAATAAGTTTTTAATATAATCAAGAATCGCTGCTAGTATTTGTACTGTGATGGGATTACAATGCAGGGATGGAGATATCAGCCAAATTTGAATGCATCAGGTTCAAAATCTCCCAGATTCGGCCTAAATTTATTGGGACATCTTTAGTTTTCAATAAATTTAGGCCGACATGTCTTATTCTGGGAGATTTTGAACCTGATGCATTCAAATTTGACCGATATCTATCTATCTCCATCGCTTCATTATAATCAAGAATCATCTGAAAAATTCCCTTTAAAATTTATTTCAAGGTAAATAAAATAATTTTCATTGAGGTCAGTCAATTTTGTATTATCAGATTAGTAAACTAAATAAATAAACCATATTCTTTAGGATTTATCTATTTTATAACCCTCACTCATTATGTGTTAGAATGTTCGATAAAATACATAAAATTATTCAAATTTATTATTTCAAGAGACTGAGCAAGCTCACACATAATTAAAATATATTATTAAATATATGATTTAGCCCTCGAGGCCTACTGAACAAGCTGACACGTTCAATATTATATTTTAATAATTTTTCGATACGAATTAACCAAACTCTCCTGTCTGTGTGTGTGCGTGTGTGTGGGGGTGTGTGTGTGTGTGTGTGTGTGTGTCTGCCTGGGTTCAACTTAAAACCGGAAGGGATTGAGCTAGGAGGTTGAAATTTTATATTTAAGTTAGGCACCCACCTGTGGCGTGAAAATAAGCTTTTAATCAAAATCAGCTAAAAATTACTAGTATTTTACTGATGTAGTTTTTCAGTTTTTTTCCGATTCAAAATTCGCTCGAACGATTTTTATTAAAATTTTAAAATCAATTTAGATGCTCTTTAAAATGTATATTCTCATTTTGCTATTGAAATCTTCTGAAGACCACTTTACTCTTGTACTTCATAGGAAAGATAGGCGAAATGGTTGTCATGGTAACAAAATATAAATATTTTCCCATACTTATAAATTTTACATCTTGTATTCAAATGTAGCCCTCGGGCTTGGCGTAGTTGGTAGTCCGCGTGCCTTGTATACCAAGTATCGAGGGTTCGGATACCCCGCAGTCCGACTATTTTATTTAAGCCATTTGGATTGGATACCAAATGGCTTAAATACCCCAATAGATATATTTACAAATAACGAGTATCGTTTAAAGTCTTACATGGCCTAAGTTGCCGAAACGACTGTGTGTGTGAATGTGAGTGTAAATGGGAATAAGTGTGAATGTTTTTTATAAACAAAAAAAAAAAAAAATTCAAATGTACCGTACTGTAGGAACCTAAATAAATATATCTTGACACAAACAAATCTGGTGATAAGCACAGAAAAACATAACTTTCGATTAACGAAGGTGCTACCAGTCACACCAGATTTTTTTTATGAAACTCAAGTGCAATGGGAAAATAAATATATCTCGCCCTCTCTCATTCCCACTTCTAACTATAAAAGGGATTTGAGAAGATTACCCCTCCATTCCTTTTTTTTTTTAAATTATTTTAATTCATTATCAATATCTTCTCCCCTACTCTCCCCTCCCTCCCCTCTACTCCCTCTCAGTAGGCCATTTCTCCAACTTATTAATCAGCCAATCAGAGGGCTTTAATACTTGGCGCCACAATCCACCTGCTCTTGAGTGAAGATGAGATATCTTGTCACCTCAGTAGAGAGGGAGACCTTGACCAGTGCGAATCTATGTAACCTTTCGGACCAAATACCCACGCTCTCTCAGTGTGCAAGCAGCCATCATGGTGGTCAGCAGACCCGACTCGCCTCTCCTCATTTCTCATCTCTTTTGCCTAGGTATTTCAACTCTATATTACTAATTATTCGTTTATTTTACTCGTTAGTGGTTATATTTTCATAATTAATATTAATATTTATGAATTTCACATTATAAATTTCGAATCATTTATGATTACTTGGTATCCGATAATCTTTACTTGTCTTGTTTTTGATCTCGAGCTTAATTTGCAACTCCTCTGCAAATTTGATTCAACCCATTGATTTTTTAGTAGTAAAATCTTTCGTAAAATAATAAAATCTTAATGTGGACCATGCTCTGGATTTTTCGTTCTTGCTCTAAATTAATATTAAGTGTTGTTAGGTAATTTTGATCTTAATTATTTCGCTAAAACATAAGAATATTAATAAGAAGAAAGATATTTTTCGATATAGTCTATACTCAATCTGAATGAATTATTTTGTGCATGTATCTCATAGCCTACATGTAGGTTTACAAACAGGTCCATACCTGTTCATTTACTCGGCATATCTATTAATGCTTTTAATATAAGTAATATTTGAAGGTAGACTGATATTATTTTTAAACTTGCTAGATTGTAGTTATTTTATTCTATCTTTTTTCCACGTTTTTCCATATCCTGTGCAAGGTCCGCCTCTGGTGGGCCGCGCACTATTAGTAATCGGTTCATTAAATTTAAAAAAAATATTAAATCAATTTACAAGAGTTTCTAGTATTATTTTACCGCGAGAGGCGGGCCAAGCCCTTTGCTCCTACAAGTTGTTTAAAATATAATTGCTGAATCTGCAAAGTGTTATTAGGGTTATTAATATTCAAAAGCCTCTATTCAACATTAAATTTATCTTTGCTGATCAATTTTTTATCCAGCCCAGTAAAGTAAGCCCGGGATCTCAAGCCTATCGTAGGCATCGGTGTATTTCCTTTTCATAAATCCACCGGACATTCGATTTAATTGGTTTAAAGGATGCATAGGACGAATAACCTCGATATGTTTAGAGATCCCGAGTTCGACTTTTCAGGACCAGATCAAAACTTGAGCGTAAAACATGAACATTTTCGCTAACTAAGATCGAGTTTTGAATATTATTAATGGCTCAAAACATTTCCATTTCCTACATTATAATTACTACAATAACTAGTTTTATTTTTACGAACACAATAGCCTCCTCTACCTTTTTTAGAGAATCAGGACCGAAGGAACTTTGCAGCATAAAAAATCTTTTATTTAATTTTTATTCGCCGACATTTAGGTCGCCAATCACGACCTTCATCAGAGCAAATATTGTTAACTATACACAATCTTACGTATTATCTATTGCAATCATATACAATTTCTTTCTTTCTTAATCATTTATTCAGAGCTCCCGAGTAAATGATTATTTTTGTACATATCAAATTAAAAATAAATTATATATGATTACAATAGACATTAAAATACCTAAGCTAAGGTCGTGTATAGTTAACAATATTTGCACTGATTAAAGTCGTGATTGGCGACCGAAATGTCAGCAAAAAAAAATAAAATAAAATATTTTTTTATTTACCCCATTAAATCTCCACAGCCATAAAACATTAACTTTTTTTTAGATTATAATTACCATATATACCAATTGTTTATTTAAAAAAAGTGGAAAATTTCGTTTTTTAGTTTGGATTTAAATATTCAACAAATGTGCCTGGATCACATATATCGTAATTAACATATTTGAGTATCATTAAAGTCTATATAGCCTATGATACCGAGAAGTCTTAAAAATAAACAATATCTTTAATCTCTTGAAAAAACATTTCAATAAATTCAATAATGATTCTTATAATCTAATTATTTAGATATTTATAAAGTATTTAACTATTATTGTTAGATAATATCTTAATGATGGGTTCTTTTTTTTCTAAATAATACATACCATAATAATTTTTAATCGATATTAGAATACAAACCTTGACCTAGTTACTATTTACCTGAGATATATATTGAAGGTCAATATAAGCAATTTAATTCTAAACAAAATCGTTTATATAAATTACAAAATAGCTTCTAGATTATATTTGTAAATTTTTCATAGTTTTTTTAATACGAATATTAACTTAACAAACATTTTAAATTTGACATTACATAGAGTAATTGATGTGGTTTCCTCTCAACAAATTCAATTACACAAAAAAATTTCCTCTTTTAACTTTACCGTAAGAAGGAGGGTAAACATTCTCACACCATAATTTATTTGAATGTTTGTCACTGTCTAAAAAGTTCTGCGAGATCGTTGAGTATTTATACTAATCCCTAGAAAAATTTAAGATAAAATCTTATAAATATCGAGTTGAAGTGAAACTTTTGAAAACATATTCTCTATTAATTAAATACGTATAGTTCCGGAAATAAGAGGCTTTTCTTAATCCCTTTGGATTGTGAATTTCTTCGCTTTGCTTAACGACAATGAAGGGTTAATAACATTAAAAAATTATTTCATATTCTTATTTAAAAAAATATTATCGTTCCATATTCTTTATTCAGAATAGATCGAACCCATTCTGTCGTTTTCAATTTAAAAACAATTATATTAAAAATTTATTATTTATCAAAAAGTATGTTTCTAAAATATATAAAGGTAATAAAAATAGACATTATGTCCAATTTTCTTTGGCAATTTTATTTTATTTAGAACAAGAGAAATATAGAATGGAAAGGAATGAGAGAAAGAGAGAAAAAACGCCCATATGACATGACTTTTTGTTCAATAATTTTAACATGTAATAATCTTATATAACATTTATGGAGATGGCGTGTGCCGGGCGTTTATTTTCCCGAATATAATTAAGTGAAAATAGAGGGAAAAACGAAAAGCAAAAGCTCCGGAATGGAGGGAAATGAGTTCTCCGAGACAAGCCCTTTTTTGTGAGAGTATGGAAGGGCCTCTTGGGACTTCCCATCTTACTCTATACCTGCTCCCAATTTAATAATCAATTCTATTGGCTTGTTTCTGGTGAGCGTTCAGCTTTAAAAGCCTCTGCTTACGTCATCCAGACATGGAAAGAAGTTACTTGAGGCTATCAATCTCCACCAATTTTATAATCCATTCTGGTGAAATTAATAAATCTTACTAGCTTGGTCAAGAAATTAACTTTTTCATGAGATATTTTGGATATCATATGTCTTTTACTTTCTCTTACCCTATATATGAAATAGGAGGCGAGCGTGGCTTATCGGATAAGCTGAGGCTTAGTAATACGAGGTAAAATGTCACTCGAGTTCGAACCCAACTTGCCGGAAAAAATTCAACCAAAGTCGAACGTCTCTGCTGGAGCAAAAGGGAGTACACATCCCCTCCAATTCCAGGCACTTAGGGCCTGAGGGATGGAATTCAGGGGTAAAACATCACCCGAATTCGAACCATTCCTAGAACGGGGAGCACAATAGATCTGATCTAGAAGGTCGCAGTGCAAAGAGAAGCCCCAGAACAACTAATCAATCAATCAATCAATATATGAAATATATATAGAGAGAAAGTATTGCGATCATGTCAAAAATTCGAGCCCGAGATTTTGATGGAAATACATGTTCCCTGAGTCCAAAAAAGCGGGTCCCGCAAATTGGTCTGTCTTACCTTCGGTAATCGAAAGTTGTGTACTGTGCTTGTCACACCAGATTTTTTGTGTCGACATATATTTAGTTTCCGATAGTACGCTACAAGAATTCAAGATGTAAAATTTATAAACAGAAAAATATTTATATTTTGTTACCATGGCAACCATTTCTCCTATCTTTCCTCTGAAGTACAAGAGTAAAGGGGTCTTTAGAAGATTTCAATTGCAAAATGAGAATATACATTTTAAAGAGCATCTAAAAATATAATTTATTTTTAAATTTTAATCAAAATCGTTGGAGTGAATTTTGAGAAAATCGAAAAAAAAAAAACTGAAAAAATACATCAATAAAAAAATTACTAGTACTCTTTGGTCGATTTTGATTAAAAGCTTATTTTCACGCTCCAGGAGGATATCTAACTTGAATATAAAATTTCAACCCTCTAGCTCAATTCCTTCATGCTATAAATTGAACACACACCCTCAGACAGGCAGACACACACACACAGACAGACCATGTCGCGAAAACCACTTTTTTGGATTCAGGGGACCTCAAAACGTGAAGATCCATCAAAATTTTTTCATTCATTCATTTTTTATTTTCCACATTCAGATAATAATTTTTTTTAAAGATCCCCGTTACTTAGAATGTGTGAACTTTATAATAACAAATATAAACATATAGACATTTTCTTCAGACCGCCTAAATCAGTGGATCAAATATTTACAAATAAGTCCTTCTCAGGACCTGGTGCATGTTCTTGTTTGAACAACTAAATCAGTGTTCACTGTCCTGTAAATGGTTTACAGCTGTAGGACAGTTTTGGAAAATAAATATAAATAAATAAATCTCGACATCGAATTTTTGACATGAATCCAATACTTTCTCTCTCTATACGTTATATTAACATATATATAGAGGTAAGAGAAAGTAAAAAATATTACGTATGAATTATATTAAACAAATCAATGTAATTTAGCAATGTTAGATCATTTATACCAGTGGTTCCCAACCGGTGTGCCGCGGCACCCAAGGGTGCCGTGAGAATGCCTAAGGGGCGCCGCGAGATATTTAGGTAAAAAAGGAGCCGGAAAAAATAAAATTTTGCTAAAAAAAAAACCAAACGATTTACTTACGTTTAAGTAAGCGACAAAAATTTCCCGTAAGACGGGTAAAATGAAGCTTTGCAAAGGAAAAAATTTTCTGAAGGGCGGAAAAAATTTCGTTTTGCTAGGGGAAAAAAAGGAAAGGTGCCCCTAGTGTGTAATGTTATTCCCAAAGCACCTTTGGGGTGCCGTGGACTTGAAAAGGTTGGGAAACACTGATTTATACACTATTTAATCTTATACGATTTTTTAACAAAAAAAAAATACCATAATAAATACTTTCCATTTCTCTCTCTCTCTCTTAAAACTAACGAAAAGGCATTTATTATTTGCGTGTCTACACCCCTTTGACATTATCAACCCTGACACGCGCCTTTTCGACTAACAGCTTTGTTATAAATTATGTTAAATAACTGAAAGGATAAGAAAAACTTGGTTGAGGTCTCTTGCCCCACCCGACCGAGAAAACAAAAATTCCATTTCATCATCTTAATGTAAATAAATATGTAAAAAGAAAGAAGATAGATAATCAACATCGCTGCCTTCTTACATTACGTAATAACCAATTCTTTCTTCTATAAATTAGGATTATTGGACTAATCTTCAAAATATAGGTGCTTAAAATTTCCAAAAATTTGTCGTTAGCATATATTTTTCACTCGCTATGAGGAATATAATATATACTATAGTCTAACATGCATGCCCGAAATGCACGCGCGCGTGTGTGAGTATGCGTGTGTGAAAACCGATTTAAGATTTGATCAAATTAACATTCTACAGGGAGTTGGTTGGCAATAGGTCCACATTTTAGATTTATTTCATACCCATGGAGGCACGCAAACCGTTATTTTCACCTTAAATTAAAAACAAAACCTCTAAGGGCCGGTTGCTTCATCCTGGGTGAGCTTGTTAGCCCCGGGCTAAATGGCTTTTTTTTGTAATGCAGAAACCCTCTTCCGGGGGAACAAATCATGTTCTGTTTGTGAAGTTTGCAACTCAATTAAGGCATCTTATAAAAATTATTAAAAATAAAAATTGATATTATCACCCATAATTTAAATAAATATTATTAATATACATTTTAAATATAAGAATTTAATTTTTTTGCTAAAATTTGAAAATTTTCAAAAAAATAAACAAGATTTATTAGTGTTCACATAACAATTTGTCAATTGTTCCAATCTTCACAACTATTTTGACAAATTGCCAGCTGTGTGGCTCAAATAAAGATAATTTCAAAAAGAAATATATCTTTTATTTTCACCTGACAAGAAGTAATATCAACTGAAAATATTTATATAAATATTTAATATCAATATTATATCAATTTGCATTCAATTTGAAAACAAATAGTTTTATTAACAAGACATGTGCAATACCTTAGATGAAGTTAGGAGAATATTCAACAACTTGCAATATATCCTGGATATACGAGTATAATCCTGATTGACATAAAATGAATAATAACAAAAAAACGGTAGATTCCAGATTGCATTTATATTATTTTTTACATTTATATGGGTGAAGTTAGAATGCTTGTGTTCATAATACATGTTCGTACGTGTCAACCCAGGGCTAAATCTTAGCCCCGACTTTGGGCCTGGGCTAACTTTAGCCCGGACCTTGGCTCCAATTCCCCATATATCTATATGAAATTACTCAAAAGTGAGGTTAACTCAGGGCTAAATATGGCGACGAGATCTGATGCAAGCGGGCCCTAGCCTATAACATATTTTATAAAATATACAACATTTCATCATTTTATTGATAAAATAAGTAGAATATAAGGTAAAATAACAAATATATGTACTTCTAGAATACTTCTTTTAGCAATAAAATGATGAAATATCGTATATTTTACTATAAAAATAAAACTGAAGTGGGTTTCTGCACTACAAAAAAAGTCGGGGCTAACAAGCTCACCCAGGATGAAGCAACCGGCCCTAAGAAAAATTACAAAAAAAAAAATATTTTTTTAATGATATATTGATGATTTTACTATAACATAATAATATTAATTTTTATGTTGTTGAGTTCATACAAAAAAAAATCTGGTGTGACTGGCGCACAGCACACAACTTTCTCTTACCTTCGGTAATCGAAAGTTGTGTACTGTGCTTGTCACACCAGATTTTTTGTGTCGACATGTATTTAGTTTCCGACAGTAGGGTACAATTGAATTCAAGATGTAAAATTTATAAGTATGGGAAAATATTTATATTTTGATACCATGGCAACCATTTCTCCTATCTTTTCTATGGAGTACAAGAGTAAAGTGGTCTTCAGAAGATTTCAATCACAAAATGAGAATATACATTTTATAGAGAATCTAAAAAATAATTGATTTTTGAATTTAAAAAAAAATCGTTGGAGCAAATTTTGAGAAAATCGAAAAAAACTGAAAAAGTGAATCAGTAAAGTGCTAGTACTTTTGGGCCGATTTTGTTCAAAAGCTTCGTGTCACGTTCCATGGGGGTGCCTAACTTAAATATAAAATTTCAACTTCCTAGCTCTTTTCGTTCTTGAGATATTTTGTTCACAGACACACAGACACACAGACACACACACACACAGACAGACCATGTCGCGAAAACCACTTTTTTGGATTCAGGGGACCTCAAAACGTGAAGATCCATCAAAATCTCGACATCGAATTTTTGACATGAATCCAATACTTTCTCTCTCTATATATATTACATATATACATAGGTAAGAGAAAGTAACAAAACCGATCATAACATGTCACATATTTCAATAGTAAAGGCTTTCATCTATTGATTGTTTATAAAATTTAGATCTTGAATTCTGATGTAATGCCTGAAACTAAATATGCTGTATGTCGACACAAAAAATCTGGTGTGACACAACTTTCAATTATCAAATATAAGAAAAAGTTGTGCGCTGTGTGACTAGCCACACCAGATTTTTTTTATGTACGACACTTCCATATTAATTATATATAAGCAATTATATGTACACATTTTAAATTTATTAATTTTTTTTTAATTTTTCCATAAATTTTGGATATTTTTTCTTAAACGTTAATATTTTAAATATAATATTTAAGGTTAACGTGTAAGAGAAGAAATTATTGTCTTTAATGATTATAAAGAAATAATTTTTAGATCATTCAAAATCACATTTCAAAAAAAAAAAAAAAAAATATATATATATATATATATAAATTGATAAAAATATATTTTAGCAATCAAAAAGAAATAATATATCATTGTTCAATGTAAAAAAAATTGAACAACGCTTGTAGTTTAATTAAGCTATCTATATTCAAGAAAACAATCAAAATGTAACATAGAAACCGGAAATTACAAAATTAACTAAGGGATAAAATGGGGAAGGAAATCATTAAAAAAAATTTTTTACTGAACCATTTTCATTGTTTCAAGATCACCTGCTAGGAATTTTATTATTCATATGCTTTGAATAATTCAAACTATATAATTTCTTTTATTTTTTAAATGAACTATAAATTATATGTAGAGGGTGTTAAGTTCCGTTTTTCGTTTGATCTTTTTTTGTGTTAACTACACCATTTATAATGAGCTTCTTTATAGTTTAGTTAGTTTTTCCTTCCTTGTTCTTACGCTTTCTAAAACAATTTTTTTACTTTCTTTTACCTATGTATGTAGGTTAAATACGAGATGACTATAGTCGAATATTATTTAAGATTCTTTTTTGCTTCAATACATAATATGTGGCCTTACTGGAATGAATCTGCTGATAAAAAAGAGTTGTTAATAACCCCGTCTAATTTGTGCCAAAAAATTAGCATTTTTAATGGATGAAAGGTGGAGAGAAGGCAACAAATTGAAAAAAAAAAAACTTTGTTTTAATCAATAAAGCTTGCTACGTTTCAACATTTTCTTCCAGTCTTCTTAAGGAGAAATTCCATAAATGCCAAAAATTGAATATATTAACGGCAAGCAAGCGTTTGGGGAAAACTCCAAAAACTCATATGATTTATTAAACCAAAGTTCTTGCTAAAAATTTTCTATTTTTCACTTCGTTTATTTTTCATCATTTTTTTATCATTTATTCAGTCATCCGTCATCTTTAATTGTCTAGCATTTTTACTCCAACTATTAATATTCTCCATTCAATTCAATTTCTTCATACCTATTTCATTGGTTGATATTTTTTTTAAAGTCACTAGTACATTCACAAGTATTAATCGATAAAATTTTTGTTCGTATTGATATTACTATTATATACAATCAGAAATACACTACTGAACATAATTTTATGAAAAATACTAAGAAATTTGCCATCTTGTATTTTTGTCTAACTCATACTGTATGAATATATATATATAGGAGAGAGAATGTATTGGATTAATGTCAAAAATTCGATGACGAGATTTTGATTGATATACAAAACCATTGATATAAAAAGTGGTTTTTGCCACACGGTCTGTGTGTCTGTTTGGGTGTCTGTCTGAGTGTGCGTGTTCAATTCAAAGCTTGACGGAATTGAGCTAGGAGGTTGAAAATTTATATTTGATTTAGGCATCCACCTGAGGTCACATAAGAGGGAAAATAAGCTTTTAAACAAAATCGGCCAAAAAGTACTAGTGCTTTACTGGTGTACTTTTTCAGTTTTTTCAAAATTCGCTTCAACGATTTTGATTAAAATTCAAAAATCATCTATTTTTTAGATGCCATTTAGAATGTATTAATATATTCTCAATTTGCTCTCAAAGTTTTTTGAAGCACACATGCCTCTTCTACTTTATAGGAAAGAGGAGAAATGGTTGCCATGGTTACGAAATATAAATATTTTCCCATGTTTATAAATTTTCCATGCCCCTGGGTTCGGACCCCAGGCAGTCCGATGATTTTATTTAAGCTATTTGGATACCAAATGGCTTAAATAAGAATGCCTGGACCCCCAATATGTATATTAATCAATAACGGATATCCTAAAAGTCTTATTTTTTTAATAATAAAAAAAAACATTCACACTTTTTTCTCATTCACACTCACATTCACATACACATTCATACAGTCTTTTCGGCAACTTAGGCCCTTTAAGACTTTGACGATAACCGTTTATTATTAAAATATCTATTGGGGTCCAGGCATTTCTATTTAAGTCATTTGGTATCCAAATCATCGGGCTGCCTGGGGTCTGAACCCACGATTTTCGGTATAGAAGGTAGGCACGCTACCAACTATTCCAAGCCCCGTGGACGTAAAAGTCTTATATGGCCTGAGTTGCCGAAAAGACTGTGTAAAAGTGTGGGTGTGTGAGTGTGAGTAAGAAAAAAGTGTGAGTGTTTAAAAAAAAAAAATAAAATAAAAAAATTCCATGTTGATTTCTAATTTATCGGCGGAAACGAAATACTAGTATATGTCGACACAAAGATCTGGTGTGACAAGCACAGATTACAACTTTCAATTATCGAAGTTAAGAGAAAGTTGTGTGCTGTGCGACCAGTCCCACCAGATTTTTTCATAATAAATATTTTATATTGCAATATTATTTGGAATATATTTTAGACTAATAAATAACATCTCAGGCATTTTTTTTTTGCTGACGTTTTTATTTATCACCTCGAAAGGTGGGAAAGGGAATCTCAGGGGCTTTTGCTGAGAAATTTAGTCGACCCTCGTGATCTATCATCCATGTTATGTATTTTGCATAGCTCGTAGTCGCCTTTTTTCACTAGACTTATCTAAATTCATACTTTTTTTTTTTATATTTCTCACCTTATATTTTATTAGGTTATTACTATTATATTACAAATAGTCTAAACGTTATATAAAATTCTAATTGTCGTTATTTCTCTTATATTTTTTTAATTATTATGTTATTTTTCTCATAATCTTTTTTTATTTGTGGAGGCTTACATTCCTCTCATCAGTAATCCAGGCTAAGTGAAATAAATCTCTTAAGTTTTGCTCCTCGTAACAAAACATGTCTCAGTTTTGCTCGTTTAGAATTAAAGTTCAGGAGTCCTCTTTAATTATCAATAATTCTCCGAAATATCCAAACCAATGCGAGAAATAGAACAATAGCAGGAGATGTTCATTTGGAAAACTTTCTTAAGAAACTTGGTCGTTTTAGTTCGTAGAGGGAAAATGTTTGAGAATTAGTTATTATGGTTTCAACAACTTTCACTATATACTACTAACAGTAAGTCTTCTTTTCTTCTTTCTTATCCATATAGAAATTACAAGTTTATTATTAATATTTTTTTTTATTCTTGAAGAAATAATTGAAATTTAAGAAGAAATATATAAATTTCAGATCGACTTCCCGAAATACATTAGAGAGGGGATATTTTAATCAAAAGGATTTGTCGAAAGGGAAATGGGAACGAGATCATTGAGGATCAAAACTAAGCTTACCTTCTAACAAAATTTATCCCAACTCTATTTGTAATGTAATATCTAATAGAACCAAACCAATAAAATTCCAAGAATTACTTTAGAAACCACAATTAGTACTTTACAGTGATTAATTAACTCATTAATTAAAATAAATAAATATAGACTGAAACAGTTTTTTATGTTTATAAAAATCTTCATCTTTCTAGTATTATATAAGTGGTAGGAATATACTTTTGTACTCTGATCAGAGGAAAACAATTCCAATCAATACTGAGCTACTGAAATTATATTATTGTAAATATATAATTATAGTGCAACCCAGGGGCGTATATAAGGGGGGGCCGAGGGGGCCCGCCCCCCCCGAAATTTCCCAAACACATATACATATATAGGGATATACAGACATCAGCACAACAATTTTTTCCGCAGGACGGAAAACTTTGGTTCCACAAAAGAAAAAATGTTCCGCAAAAAATTTCGTGTGAAAAAAAATATAGTTTCTTAAAAAAAAAATTTTTCCGCAGAAAAATTTTTGAGTTCAGGCCCCCCCGAAAAAAATTTCTATATACGCCCCTGGTGCAACCAATCAAAAAGATGCTAAGAAATATCATTAGCTATGATTTACTCGGTTTTAGAGACAAATAAACAACATTATTAACATTAATAGATGGTAGCAGCAAATGAGAAAATGCATATTTAGTGTTTTCTTTATTTATTTGCACATCTGACGCTTCGGTTCCATGTTTAAACCATCCTCAGGCAAAAAGTCTATTAGCGTGTCTTAGTAGATTTTATACAAAAGGGTCTAAAAATGTATAAAATCCACTATTACACACTTATAAAGTCTTTTTGCCAGCTCTGAAGATGGCTCAAACATGATAGCTGTGCAAATAAAATAAATAAAGAAAAACTATAGCTTCTAATTTAGTGCTACCCTCTATTAATATTAATCTTACATCACAGCTTTACAATTGCGTTTTATAATTTTTACTTTCTTTTATCTATATAAGCTTATGTAGGCCTATACATAATTTATAGTGAGAAAGTATTGCGATCATCGATGTTGAGATTTTGTTGAAAATTCACGTTTTGAGGTCCCGTGAGTCGGAAAAAGTGGGTCCCTCAAATTGCTCCGTCTGTGTGTGATGATTTGAGGCATGAAGGAAATGAGCTACGAGGTTGAAATTTTATATTAAAGTTAGGTTTCCTCCAGAACCGTTAATATAAGCTTTTGAACAAAATTGGCCAAAGAGTACTAGTACTTTGCTGAAATACTTTTTCAGTTTTTTCGAATTTCTCAAAATTTAGTCTATCGATTTTGATTAAAATTCATAAACCAACTATTTTATTTCCTAAAACATGTTTGAAGTACACATTAATGTTGTAGTATTTCAGATTTTTCTTTTTTAATTAATTTATTAATAATCAATTTCGGCATTTTAGAAAATAATTAGTTTACTGACTTCTAACGAAGGTTAAGCAATCCAAAGAACGCCAGCATCTAGTTTAATCGTTTTTATAAATGGTTGTAGATACAATCAAATTTTAAAAAGAAATTGAAGATGGTCATGGACCAGTAAAAATATCTGCTAAAAAATGTGAGAGTGGTCCATCAAAGACTGACAAATCTTCGAATACTTCTTATAAAAATATTCAGGAGATGATGAAAAAGCAGTCAACAATAAAATAAAATTTCAATTTTCTCTGTCGACGTTTCGAACGTTCATCTGTCGAAGGTTAAGCAATCCAAAGGAGACCAGCATCTTGTTTATAGGTATCTATAAACGATTGTAGATACTGTCGAAACGTCGACAGAGAAAATTGAAATTTTGTTTTATTGTTGGCTGCCTTTTCATATAAATAGTTACCCATCAGCCATCTCCAAGTACAATCTACAAGCAATTTCTTATAAATATTATCCAAAATTTTCAAATTAACAATAATATCAAAAAAAGATTTTTTTTAAAGACATGATGAAAACATAATTCGTTGTCTATAAAGCTCAAAAAGAAAAAAAAATTTATTATTTATGCCATTCTAAGTTAATCAATTAAATATTTGCATATTACAAGCCCTAATATTTTACTAGTAATTTAATAAGATTACAAAATGTCAATAATTCGAATGTATATATATTGACATCCGCCCCTATTTGTGGTTTATATTGATACTAATAGGCTATTTATTTTCTGATGGCTTAGGCTTATTCTGTTTGCGTTGATCCAATATAATCAGTTCAAGATGGTATCAGTGGCATGGCATATGCAAATATTGCTCTATCAATAACCAAGCAATCTGATTAAGATGCCAAAGCTATCTATCATCCCAGATTGACATCCCCCTACCCCTCTGATTTTTATATTTAATACATCATCCCCTCCAAGGGATATATCAAATCCTTAATTAGAAATTCGCTTGATTAATTATGGCAATCAAAATTCTTTTTTTTTGATCTTATAGGTTATATCGCTTTAATTAGTTTATAGTTTACCCCTTTTATATGATACTAACTGCGCGGCCGGCCTTTCTAATTTACCATATACAATTTTAAACTTCTAATTAATCACAAATATTTGCCATTGTTTTTATACACCAAGTTATGACATCATTCTCATTAATCCTCATAGACGAAAGCTACTTCTTTAAAAAAGGATTTTCACTCAAAATAGTTTATTGTGGATTGATATTTATATTTCGGCTGGTCCAAGTTCAGCCACTTTATGGATGCAAAGGGCTATCCTCCTTGAGCTTGTCGTGGTGAGCAACAACGAGGCCAATTTCACGCGTCGGCGCCGCTACAACCCCCCAGCCCTTAAAGTCCCTCGTTTCTCGTGGTTGTTGCCGCTGCCCTGCCCTTCGACCTCCACCCTCGCAACTACTAGTAACATCTTGGCCCCAAACAACATATCTCTGACCTCCTTATAAAGGCCACCAATTTATTAATAAAATACAAATGAGACTTTATATTAAATTTTGATTTTCCTAAAAGTCAATTAACCTTACATAACAATCCTAATATTCATACAGCCTTCTTCCAAAACTCCACCCCTTTTTTTTCTTTTATTTGTTTTTATTATTATGAAAAATATATAGAATATAATAAAATTTCGAAAAGGTGATGCTTGTTTCTTGGCAGTGAGAAAAATAACTTTTAGAGTGTTTTCTCCGAATATTTCGAAGGCATTTATTAGCACTTCTTCATCAGTATAATAGAATTTCATTAGATAACTACAATATCTTTATCGATAATGAATTTTTTAAGAAAATAACATTGGTGTTCCATTTAAATATTCCATTAATTCTCCTCTTTTGTTTGTTTTAGGAGATCGCTGCCATTCTTATCAGCTTCGATCGACACAGCGAATGGCAATCCAAGGAAGTCAAAATCAGGTAAGGCAAATATCTTCAAAACACAAATACTGTACCATACGAAGCCCCTTTAAAAATATCTTTTATCTTGTTTACAAATCGCATCTTAAGCATTGATATAAAACTTTTATCCTTGTATAAATTTCGTTTATCTTCGACTTAATATGCCTTTGTTAACAATATAAACTACTTTAGTTATAGATATAATAAAAACGATATAATTATTTTCCCTTTATCAGAATACTTCGATTCAATTTTATTTTTTGGAAAGAAACAATTTACTATAAATTTTATAACTTATGTCTATTAATTCTATAAGCGGGTTGCTTTATACTACTGAAAAGTATGATGTATCACACAATCACACAATTTCAGGGTGCATTTAAGTAATATGACTGTATTAAACACCCCTCCTTGTTCGAAATTTACATTAAATTTATAATCAAATATGTAGAATGAATGAGCAGGCAGCTAGTTATATTACAATTTATTAATAAACCAGGGCCGAAGTTTCGGTCACATATGGGACCATCTTCAGGGCCTGAAAATATATATCCTCGACAAGTTATATTGGGCATACACAATTGTACGTAGTTTAATCATGATGATGCCTCAAATTTTAATATTATCATACCATGGAGCAGAGAGTGAAGAAAGAGACAGACTTTCTTTTTAGATGCTCTTTAAAATGTATATTCTCATTTTCCAATCGAAATCTTCTGAAGACCACTTTACTCTTGTACTTCATAAGAAAGATAGGAGAAATGGTTGCTATGGTAACAAAATATAAATATTTTCTCATACTAATAAATTTTACATATTGATTGTATCTAATATATCGGCGGAAACTAAATAAATGTGGACACAAAAAATCTGGTGTGACCTTCGGTAATCGAAAGTTGTGTTCTGTGCGACCAGTCACAACAGATTTTTAGTCCTAGTTTATTATTGAACCCAAAATTTTAATATCCATATACATTATACTGATTCAAAATTCAAGCTTGAATGCTGACATAAAATGCTTACAGTTAGAAAGGGGTCCACGAGAAATTAATAGGGGGTCCGCAACTACACAAGTTTAAAAACCTCTGCTATTGACTATTTGGAAGAGGAATTTTACTTATAGCTATTGTTAAAATTATAATCTACTCCCAAAAGAAGTCTAATTCTCTTTCCTCTTTGGTTCTTTGGAGCATGGCCCTCTTGGCAAGTGCATTTCACCGGGTGGCTTTTAATTTAACTTTGTTCGTTTAATTACTTTAATTCTGGACTTAGCCCTCGTAGCGTTAAATAAATGGCGCAACATAGCGGTGGTGACCCCGCAACACCTTCCTTCACTTGCCTGGTCTGAAAAATTTATTAAACGTTCGTTTTCCCGGGTTTTTTCAACCGAATAAAACTAATAAATTTTAGGAGATGGAATTCCAGAATTTAGAATTGCTAAATTTTTTTTTTTTTTTTTTTTTGAAACCAACTCTATATTGATCTTGCTATAAATAATTTGAGTGATATCAAACTTAACTAGATATCTCATTTTTTATAGTTATATATTATTTTTAGAGAGTATAAGTTCTTATATCAAAATGTGGAGTGAAAATAGGATAGTCATAATAATGATTAATGTGCCTTCTACAATAGTTGCCAAACCATATAAACAAAATAAATTTTGATCTCAATAAAAACACAAAATAAATGTAGTCCCCAAGGGCGTGAACAGGATTTTAGGAATGGGCGTTGCTTGACAGTGATTCACTAGTAGGAGTACGCACCCCCCCCCCCTCCACGAGCCTTAAACTTAAACTATTAATTTTTTGAGTAGTGAGGATATTCAAGGCAGCCAAAAGCAATAAAGAGAATTATATCTATCTTTAGCTTTATTTCATACGTTTGCCGACGTTTCGACCGATATTCCGACCTTCATCAGGACCTTAAAAATTATAAAATACACATTACAATTATAGTACATCACGCTACATTTCTTTTTTTCCTTACAATTATATATCTAAGTGGCTTGGTTGGAGAATAAGATGTTATGACAATGTTAAATTATTTTTTTGATCTTAAGGGCCATTCATTAATTACGTAAGGGTCTTGAGGGGGAGGGGGGTTAAGAAAATCTCTACATGTCCTTATGTAGGGGGAGGGTCTTAAAACTTATTCTTACTTAATACTTTTTGAAAATTCAAAATTCAATACAACGAATCTAATTTCATTTTGGATTCCCAATAGTTTCCTTTATTTTATAGTGTGCTATGTAATTTAAACTCTATTTTAATAATTATTATTGCTTATTGAAAAAAAAACAAATAACTGATAAAATTTTTAAATATTTTAATTGTTATCCATCTTTTGATTCTACAGAAAAAAATTATAGTGCATTTTCCCGTGTATTAATTGCATTTTTATTACTTGAAAAATAGAAAACATTTTTTTTATTTTTAAGGAAACTAACATTATTTCATAATTTCAAAAGTTCCGCGAAGCTTCTGCATTATTAAACATGGCGATTTTAGATAAAGTCTTCCGTAAGAAAGGGGAGGGGGGTTCGAGAAATCTTGTGTATACTTACATGGGGGTAGGGGGGAGGGGTCAAAAATGACTAAAATTGTCCTTAAGTAATTAATGAATGGCCCCTTACAGATATAAAGTTAAATTGCAAAAAATTATATAACACAAAAAATTTTTTTCTTTTTTTTTTCATTATTTATGAGAGAGAGAAGAGAAAAATAGTGTGGTGATGACTTTAGGCTAAGAAAAAAATTTTTTTTTTCTTTTTAACGGCTTAAAAACCTCGACAATCTATTCACACGTCTCTGGTAGTAGTCATTAACACGACGATTTAATAAAATCAATCGTTTCTATTAATATTGATATGTTTTTCCGACTGTTAAGATATGATAATTACATTTGATGTAATCCCCCTCTCTTGGCATTCGCTTGTCTATATACACAGGTTGTCAGGGCATGTAGAGGTTTAATTTAATTCAGTAACACCAATCGACCCCAGTTGGATAATTTCGACCCGTGATGTCCTGCTTTTTGCACCCTAATTGTATTCAAGGACTAATGAATCTCTGGACTTGCATTTAGAAAAGCTTAAAAGAGAAGTTTTTTTTTTTTTTATTTAAATTTCCGAATGAGTCGCACATTCACAATTAAATTAAAATTAATTTCTATATTTCAAATTCAAAATTAAAAAATTATCTTTGAAATATAAATATTTATCCTTCCGGCAAGAGAAAGTTGTGTACTGTAATTGCTGAAAGCTAAGAGAAAGTTGTGTACTGTGCTTGTCACACCAGATTTTTTGTCGAGATATATTTATTTCCCCTTAGCACCTAAGTTCCAAAATTGACTACGCGATTCATAGATGGCGCTGAGCTACGAATGCTTACAAAAAAAAAAAATTAATTTCCCTGATATACTTTCTAAACAGCTTCTAAAAAATAGTTGATTTAAGAATTTTAATCAAAATCGTTGGAGCGAATTTTGAGAAAATCGAAAAAAACTGAAAAAGTACTTCAGTAAAGTACTAGTACTTTTTGGCCGATTTTGATCAAAAGTTTATTTTCATCCCTAGAGGTGATGCTGAACTGAAATATAAAATTGCAATCTCCTAGCTCTTTTCATTCCTGAGATATTTTGTTGACAGATACAGAGAGTCAGATCAATTTGCGGGACTCACTTTTTAGACTCAGGGGACCTCAAAACGTGTAGATCCATCAAAATCTCAACATCGAATTTTTGACATGAATCCAATATTTTCTCTCTATATATTTCAAATAGGCCTATAGGGTAAGAGAAAGTAAAAATTTAACTGAAGAGTACCTCGCTATTGAAGTAATTCTGAGAAATATTGCGACCACGCTTGTGGCAGTTGCATCTGCATGGAGGAGTTTTTCGAGTTTTTTTATTTTTATTTTATTTTAGTCTTTCGGCATCTCAGACCAATTAGACTCTAAACAATACCCATTATTTTAAATACAAATGAATGGGGGAGGGAGTCCAGGTATATTTATTTAGATCATTTGGTATCCAATTTAAACAATAAATTCATCGGGCTGCCTGGGATGCGAACACGCGTCCCGTGGCTTCCAGACTATCATTACATTTATGACAAACCCGACTTTTCAGCACCATCAATTGTACAATTTGTTTCTCAGCCTGATATTGCTATTAAAGTGCTACAGTAGAAAACTAACTACCTATTGGTTTTTTTGTTTGTTTCCAAAGCTTAAAATTGAAATACCTCAGAACTATATGTTTGTAGATTAGCACAATTTGTGCCCGACTGAGTCTATATAAATTAGGGTCCGTCGAAACAAGATTTTCAATGGAAACCGAAACCGAATTTCGGCCTCAATCTTAGTTTCGGCCGATACCGTAACCGAAACCGAAACTTGTATTTCCTATAGAAAATTCATATTATTTGACCTTTTTTTTTTGAAATTTTTTCCGCCCTCCAGTGAAAATCATTTTACCTTTTTTTTTTTTTTTAAGGGAGACTAAATTTTTCCGCCCCCTTTTCCACCAGGTGGAAAATTTTTTTTCTCCCTCAAGTGCAAATCATTTGTAGAGAGAGAGTATTTGATTCATGTCAAAAATTTGATGTCGAGATTTTTATTTAATAATTAATTACTTAAACGTCTCCAATGTTAATCTAAAGAAAAATATTTGGAAGAAAATATCTATTTTTTTCTGTTTATTAATAAATAATTTATTTTGATAATTAAAAAAAAATGAACTATAAATTTCATATTTAATTTACCTTAAAATGAAGTATGAAATTCTTGATTTTTCACCGCACATAAATTTTCACATCAAACAACAAATTATACAATTTTATGTCACTTTAATGGTTCTGTAGATAAAACTGTTATTATCTTTTCGAAAATATCGCATTAAAAATTAATTTAAAATCAATTCACTAATTTAAGATTCTTTTAAAAATTTCATGGTAATAGTCTTAAAAAAATATATTAGTTTTGCAGTGGATCTAAAAATCTTTTTTTTTATGACAATTTGAATGAATGAGCGAAGGACCTACTTGAAGTTAGATTAGATATTATCTGACTGTTGGTAGCACACTTATTACTAGCTAGCCTCAGCGGATTTCATATCTATCTAAGGTGGAATGGGATGGGAAATAGAGATTGATTCTGTCCCCACTCACATAAATTTCTGACTATGTAACCGCATAGAGAAATTAAACCTAAATTGACGGCCCTAAAAAAGAGCCGCTTGGGACGGAATGTTGATTACAAACCTCACATCACAAGAGAATGATGAAAATTGATTGATTGAAATAAATCTCATATGGTCTTAATTAGTATTGAGTTTAATAGAACTTCATTTCACACTTTAAAATGAAATTACAAAAAATCATAAATCTCAGTTCTTTTGTAGTAAAGCATTCATACCAAAAGAATTCTCCGTGCGATTGATCGCACAGCACACAACTTTCTCGGTAATCGAAAGTCGTGTTCTGTGCTTGTCACACCAGATTTTTTGTGTCGACATATATTTAATTTCCAACAGTATGGTACATTTCAATTCAAGATGTAAAATTTATAAACGTGGGAAAATATTTATATTTTGTTACCATGGCAACCATTTCCCTATTTTTCCTATGATGTACAAGAGTAAAGTGTGCTTCAAAAGATTTCAAGGGCAAAATGAGAATATACATTTTGATGAGCATCTAAAAAATAATTGAGTTTTGAATTTTTAAATCGTTGGAGCGACTCTTTAGAAAATCGAAAAAAACTGAAAGAGTACATCAGTAAAGTTCTTAGGCCAATTTTGTTGAAAAGCTTCCTGTCACGTTTCAGGGGGTTCCAAACTTCTATATAAAATTTTTAGCTTTTTTCGTTCTTGAGATATTTTGTTCAAAGACCCACGCACACAAACCATGTTACGAAAACCACATTTTTAGATTCAGGAGACTGTGTATATCCATCAAAACTTCAAATTTTTGACACGAATCCAATACTTTCTCTCTTATATAGACCTAAGATATATATGTAAGAGAAAGTAAAAGAACTTCACCACTTTTTTACATCTATTATGATAGAAGGAACAAATTAAATAAATACGTAAAATATTTTGTTTTAGGCCCAAGAGCGGTTCGATGTTGCTCTACAGCCGCAAGAAGGTACGCTATCGTCGAGATGGTTATTGTTGGAAAAAAAGGAAAGATGGCAAGACTACACGAGAGGATCACATGAAGCTCAAAGTTCAAGGCACCGAGGTCAGTAGACATCTTTTTTAAATATAAAATTAACACAAGAATGATAATAATTAGAAATTCAAATCTATTAGACAAAATTTCCTCTAAGATCTAAATTTTTTTCATTTTTTTTATAAATATAATTCATAAATATTTTCTTGAAACAATACTTTATTTATGTTAATGCGAATATTAAGATAGAGAATTTCGTGACATGCAAATAAATGGAAATATCTCATAAA
>JAKCPI010024325.1:0-14741 GCA_023213315.1 Euborellia annulipes | reverse complement strand
GCAAGATCCCAGAGCCCCCAGACAATACTCATTTTCTCACAAATAAAATTTATGGGATAAAGTAGTGTTAGTTCGTACTTTGAGTGTAAGCATATTTGCAAATTTGGGGCGTGGGCCAATTTATAGGTAACCAAGTGCCAAACATGGGTAAAAATAGTACTAACTATACTTATTTTCTCATTCTTGATTTTTACGTATATTTTTAGAGAATATAGTTAAAAGTTAATAATCAGTACTGCCAGACACTTACCATGGGCCATAACTCTTGCCAGACGCTTCAAAGTTACCAAAAAAAAGTATGAAACTATACTCATTTTCTCATTCTTGATTTTTATATATGATATTCAGGGAACCATTTCAAAACTAATTGTAAGCTGCCAGACCAATCGGTTGGGCCAAACATCCCGCCAGACACACCTAAAGTGTCGCTATGCATGTGTTAAAGATAGGGAAAAACAATACTAACTTTTCTCAAAGTCTCATTCTTGATTTTTACGTATATTTTTAGAGAATATAGTTAAAAGTTAATAATCAGTACTGCCAGACACTTACCATGGACCATAACTCTTGCCAGACGCTTCAAAGTTACCAAAAAAAGTATCAAACTATACTCATTTTCTCATTCTTGATTTTTATATATGATATTCAGGGAACCATTTCAAAACTATTTGTAAGCTGCCAGACCAATCGGTTGGGCCAAACATCCCGCCAGACATAGATAAAGTGTCGCTATGAATAAGCTCGTATGCTAAAGATATGTAAAAAACAATACTAACTTTTCTCAAAGTCTCAAAGCTGATTTTTATGCATGTTTTAGAGATTATTGTTAAAAATTAATAATCAATACTGCCAGACACTTACCATCGGCCATAACTCTTGCCAGACGCTTCAAAGCTCCCGAAAAGATGATCTAATATTACTTATATTCTCATTCTTGATTTTTATATTTGATATTCAGAAAACTATTTCAAAACTATTTGTAAGCTGCCAGACCAATCGGTTGGGCTAAACTTCCCGCCAGACATAGATAAAGTGTCGCTAGACGTCTGAGCGCGAGCAGGATATGTGGATAATTTTATAACCTACATAGATAGCTTTATAAAATTTATGTTAATAATGGTCTAATGGAAAGCTTCAGTAAAAATAAGTAATTTTTAACGCTCATTTAAAACGTTAATTAAAGAATAATAAAATATTAATACTTTTGAAGTCTTAATGAAAATTATGAACAAACGAACAGCAATAAAATAGTAGTTTATTGGTTTTTAATAATAACTAAAAATACAGGAATATTTTTGAATTGAATTGGACGTATAAATGACCTTTCATTAAAAAGATATGAAATATGAATATGCTCGCGCTCAGACGTTTAGCGACAATTTAGGTGTGTCTGGCGGGATGTTTGGCCCAACAGATTGGTCTGGCAGCTTACAAATAGTTTTGAAATAGTTTTCTGAATATCAAATATAAAAATCAAGAATGAGAATATAAGTAATATTAGATCATCTTTTCGGGAGCTTTGAAGCGTCTGGCAAGAGTTATGGCCGATGGTAAGTGTCTGGCAGTATTGATTATTAATTTTTAACAATAATCTCTAAAACAGTGGTTCCCAACCTGGGGGCGATCGCCCCCAAGGGGGCGATTTGGGTTTTCAGGGGGGCGATAAATAAGCGGGGGGCGATTGGGGGGGCGATGAGTATTCAAAGGGAGAAAAATTATTAGTTTACTAAAATTTAAAAAAATAAAAATCAAAGAGAAAAATCTCTTATTTACAGGATGGTCAGGATAGAAGAGGACAAAATATTATCATAAAAATAAAATAGTCTGAAGATAATTCCAATCTAGAATTGAAACGTCACTTTTAGCTCAAATCTTAAATTTCAATTAAAAAAAAATTTTCTTGAATTTTTTTTCCTCAGGGGCCCGGGCCCTTTAAGCTCAAATCAAGTTTGATATTTTTCACGACTCAGGATAGCTAAAAACGCAGATTTCAGTGGCTAATTTTCAAAAAATTTTCCATACCCCCAGATTCCCCCGGAAAACGTCTGTCCAAATCTGGCCTCGATAAATTAAAACTTTGTAACTCTTTGTTTAGGAAATTTTGAAAAAAAATTTATATAACTTTATTTAAATAAATATTGTAAGCTATGTATATACCTATAACTATTTCAAAAGATGTGTCAAAAACTGTGTAAAAAAGTGTTGGCATGAAGGCCACAATAGCCTTTTACATACTAAAAAAAGAAAACTTTAAGTTTTTTTTTTTTTTTGGGGGGGGCGTATTACTAAGTAGCCCCGGGGCCTGTCAAGTCTGTCTGCGGCCCTGTATATAGGCCTTCGGTAATAAAATTGTTTAAAATAATAAAACTGCTTTATTATTTACACTTTACTTCAAATTAAAATTAGGCATACAATGAAAATGTAAAGGGGGGGGGGGGCGATAGGTGTTAGTCAACCTCCAGAAAGGGGCGATAGCTCAAAAAAAGGTTGGGAACCACTGCTCTAAAACATGCATAAAAATCAGCTTTGAGACTTTGAGAAAAATTAGTATTGTTTTTCCCTATCTTTAACACATGCATAGCGACACTTTAGGTGTGTCTGGCGGGATGTTTGGCCCAACGGATTGGTCTGGCAGCTTACAATTAGTTTTGAAATGGTTCCCTGAATATCATATATAAAAATCAAGAATGAGAAAATGAGTATAGTTTCATACTTTTTTTGGTAACTTTGAAGCGTCTGGCAAGAGTTATGGCCCATGGTAAGTGTCTGGCAGTACTGATTATTAACTTTTTAACTATATTCTCTAAAAATATACGTAAAAATCAAGAATGAGAAAATAAGTATAGTTAGTACTATTTTTACCAATGTTTGGCACTTGGTTACCTATAAATTGGCCCACGGCCCAAATTTGCAAATATGCTTACACTCAAAGTACGAACTAACACTACTTTATCCAATACATTTTATTTGTGAGAAAATGAGTATTGCCCTGGGATCTTGGACTATAGGGGAGACCGGGGCAGGTTGGCCCACTAATTTTTTATTTCTTTTATAAAATTTTTTATTTAATCATTTTCGTTTATGTTTTCATTTTAAAATGTTGGTGTAACCTTAAGCTACCAAATGGTCATCGTAAAAGTCTCCTAAATTGATGTTAAAATTAAAAAAAATAATTATTTCTAAAATATTTCGAGTGGGCCAACCTGCCCCGTGGTCGGGGCAGGTTGGCCCGGACCTCGGGGCAGGTTGGCCCGGAAGGCATTTGTTATTTTTATATGAATAAAAATGCAAGAAAATAATTTAAAACAACCTAATTTTAACATACACAGTTTATTTTAAATTATAATTGGTTATTGCAACAGTTTCAGTAATAAGTGAGTACTAAATCAAAAAAAGTATATCGTGACTTCAAGAACTTTTCCTTTTTCAGTTTTTCTTTTGTATTTACGAATCACTGTTATAACCGTGGTCCAGAGGTTGGGGATGAGAGTCAGAATGCTATGAAGAGCATTGCAGACACCTTACTTGGGCTTGGCAAGTTGGCAAAAAGAGTATCCCAACAAGGGTCCCAACTTTTCTCTCCCAACGCTCAATTTGTGCTCTTTTGAAAAATCTCTTAGCCCTCGGGGCTTAGTGTAGAGGTTATCGTGCTAACCATTTGGATACCAAATGGCTTAAATAAGAATGCCTGGACCCCCAAAATATATAATTATTAATACAAAGGTTATCGTAAAAGTCTTATATGGCCGGAGTTACCGAAAAGACTGTGTGAATGGGAAAAAAGTGTGAATGTTTAAAAAAAAAAACTGAATTTTCTGAAATTTTCAATACTTTAGAATGTAATCACTTCTGATGATGACAAGGAATTGTCGAAATACGTATTAAGTGTTAATTTTTTAATTAATAAAACCTTTGAATAAAATAATCTAGTATTTAATTTTAACTTTGGCTTACTTTCGAAAGTTGTTTTATGGTTTTCTACTTATCGATAGTGTTTTCACTATACGATATTTTCTCCAGAACTCTGCCCTTCGGGCAAAAATAAGTTCAAGCTAGTGGCAGCCCTGTTTTAAAATTCTTTTGAAAATTTCAGAAATTTAAAATTATCATATTATTTTTAAAGTAATTCGACTTTTTTTAGCAAAATTTAAAAGTACTTCGAAATATTTTGAATATAGAGTAAGGTGGGGCAAAAGTCCGCAGTTTTTCTTTGGGAATTTTTTTTTGACCTTCCTATGAAAGATACAATAAAAATAGGAACATCCCCTGAAAGCCTGGTTAATTGGCTATCTTACATAATTTTTTTGGTTTCCAATTCGGTAGCATAAGAGTAGGAGAGGTATTTAAACAAAAATTTTCATTTGCGGACTTTTGCCCCATCGAGGGGGTAAAAGTCCGCACTAGCGGAGCAAAAGTCCTTAGGTGCAAACAATTGCCCCTGCAGCGAACAAACTCTCGAACCAGGGTATAAAAAAGACTTAATAAGAAATACATTAGGTATAGGTATGTTTTATGTATTCATTTTATTTATTAGAAATACACAATAGGCCTTATAACAATTAGTCCCCAGTAAGATTGAAGTTCATAATCTGCATAAACATTTCGGGTCGTGGTCGTTTCCCTAGGCTCATTAATCCGATAAAATACTTGATAGGGGTATTAGAAACCCAGAAACTACTAGGTAGGGGTATTAGAAACTCGAATACCATTGGGTGACATTTGTTCCATTGGAGATCCATTGGGCCTTTTGCCCCGTCGAGGCCGCGTACTTTTGCCCCATTTAGCTATTTTCATCGAAGTGTTACAAAAAATTTTTATTGTTAACTGTAGAGAAAAAAAAGGTTTTAAAATATTTATTTAGGGTTATCAGCTTGCAATCAAAGACATTAGACAGTTAGAAAAGTGCATGCTGGTACATGTTGCAACCATGAGAATTTCCATAAATATTAGATGGAAGGTGACAAAAACATAAATTTGCTCATTGTTAACAATCGGCTTCAAACACGTTATTGAATTTCGAATCATCATCTGTTCTTGTTGTTACCAACCTAACAAAGTTGTTTAGAACAACGCCAAGTCTAACGGGGATTTTAAAATGAGGATTCGGACTTTTGCCCCGTGCGGACTTTTGCCCCACCTTACTCTATAGTATTTTTTTTTTTTTTTTTTTTAAGTTTTTAGAGCTAAGCCTATTTATACAAGAAAGCCTTCATAACAAGATTTTTTCTTTACTTAGGTAAATGAATAATGGGCGTAAAAGCCAGACATCTTGTCATAGGGGGGCAACGCCTCGTTAGGGCGAGACGGAGGGGGGTTGCAATTAATCTATACATAGATTATTAATTATTTATTTAGATAAAAAAAAATTAAATTAATGTAATGGATTGTGGCGTTAAAAAAAATTCCCTATGAGGAAAATATATATTTGTTTGTTTGTTTTTTTAATTTTTAGGTCAAGCCAGGGGGGCAACGGCCCCTCCCTGCCTCCCCCTGGCTACGCCCATGAGCTTTTATTTTTAAGAGCTTAGAATATGAAAAGTTTAATACGGTGTAAAATAAATTTAGTTACTAAAATGAATAAAATATTTTAAATTAAAACAAAAAATCATATTACGCTTGTTAATTTAATGATGTAAATAAATGATAAAAATCTAATCCTGAATCCGTAAGTTAATTATTTCAATTAAGATTGATTATCGAATGGATAATGACAAATGAGTTGACATTAATATCATAAGTCCTGGTATAATAATAATTTTCAATTCATCTATATCAATTTCTCCCACTCATTCGCATAACATATTGTCCAAGTTTTAATGTTAATTTGAAAGTTATGTTATTGTGAAAAGATACATAGATAGAGGCAATTTTATAGTACACTAAATCATTTCTACATTTCAAAATTTAACTATGTGAATTTAATTTGTAAATATATGATAAGTTAAATGAGAAACTACAGAAAAGGAAATAATAATAAATATTCATTTGAGGTTAAAAATGAAATGGAAATTTGATATTGTTTTATATTAAAGCGAAATTAGAGAATTTATACGAGTTATAAGGGAGAGAAGGAGAAGAAATTAAATAAATTATAGAATGATATCGTATTTGAAAGAGAAATTAAATTTTTGTTTTGAATAATGGTATAGAAATGAGAAAATAAATTTTATCTAATTGAAATTTTTTTTTTTTTTTATTATAAATGATCAGTAGAATAGGATAATAAGGGAATGATAATCCGATTAAGTTTTATTGGGCGCCCGTAATTCTAGAACCTACTTACGCCTTGGGGTAGGTTAAAATGTCTCCTGACTTCAAAAAAAATGGGACCAGCAAGGTCCTTGTACAAAATTATGAAGAGAATGAACTATAAGGTTGAAATTTTATTTTTAAGTTAGGTACCCAAGTGAGATGCGAAAATAAAGCTTTTAGATAAAATAAAATTAGATAAAAAAAGAGTAGGGGAGACCGGGGCAGGTTGGCCCACTAATTTTTATTTCTTTTATAAAATTTTTTATTTAATCATTTTCGTTTATGTTTTCATTTTAAAATGTTGGTGTAACCTTAAGCTACCAAATGGTCATCGTAAAAGTCTCCTAAATTGATGTTAAAATTAAAAAAGATAATTATTTCTAAAATATTTCGAGTGGGCCAACCTGCCCCGTGGTCGGGGCAGGTTGGCCCGGACCACAGGGCAGGTTGGCCCGGAAGGCATTTGTTATTTTTATATGAATAAAAATGCAAGAAAATAATTTAAAACAACCTAATTTTAACACACACAGTTTATTTTAAATTATAATTGGTTATTGCAACAGTTTCAGTAATAAGTGAGTACTAAATCAAAAAAAGTATATCGTGACTTCAAGAACTTTTCCTTTTTCAGTTTTTCTTTTGTATTTACGAATCACTGTTATAACCGTGGTCCAGAGGTTGGAGATGAGAGTCAGAATGCTATGAAGAGCATTGCAGACACTTACTTGGGCTTGGCAAGTTGGCAAAAAGAGTATCCCAACAAGGGTCCCAACTTTTCTCTCCCAACGCTCAATTTGTGCTCTTTTGAAAAATCTCTTAGCCCTCGGGGCTTAGTGTAGAGGTTATCGTGCTAACCATTTGGATACCAAATGGCTTAAATAAGAATGCCTGGACCCCCAAAATATATAATTATTAATTCAACGGTTATCGTAAAAGTCTTATATGGCCTGAGTTACCGAAAAGACTGTGTGAATGTGAGTGTGAATGGGAAAAAAGTGTGAATGTTTAAAAAAAAAAAAAAAAAAAAAAAAAAAAGCGGAAACACTTCATATCTTCCCGAACCACAGATATTCAAAGAACTAGAACGTTTTAGAAAACAATAAGAACATATTCATATATCTGATATCAATTTCCCAAAAACAAACACACGTGCTCATTTATGATGCAAAATTTCCTCCAATAAACTCTCAATGACGGCCAGTATAACATCGATATTTATAATAATTTTTATTTTGTTACTTTTACATCATTCATTGCCACTAAAATTGAAAAAATAAAACAGGATTTAACGATTTCATACATACAATGGCAAAAAATCGAGTGGGCCAACCTGCCCCGTCATTTTTGGGCCAACCTGCCCCATCGTCATATTTGAAACAATTTTTATCCCGCACAAATCCCGTTGATGTTTTTTAATTAATATGCCATGGAGAAATAATCCTTATACTCTAACTTTTAAACATAGTGCTCACTTTTGATCTTCGAAGTAACCAAAAAGTAGATAAAACAATTTTATTCAACTAATGAAAATTTACTCCAAGGTGCAAAAAGCGAATAAATGATCCTAGCTCATGCGAATTTACTCCGATCGCTATAGTTGTTTTGGCGGAAGGTGTGTGGCAGTGCTATTAACCTTCATTCTGATCCGTATCACAATCGTCCAATTATTCTGCGAAATATCGCGACTGGGCCGACCTGCCCCGTGGGCCAACCTGCCCCGGTCTCCCCTACTATACTAATGTACTTTTTTTTTAGTTTTCATTGTTATCAAAATTCGATTTAACGATTTTGTTTAAAACTCAATAATTATTTTTTATATACTCTTTAAAATATATATTCACATTTTGCTCTATTTGAAGACCACTTTACTTTTGCACTTCATAGGAAATATGGGAGAAATGGTTACCATGGCAACAAAATTATAAGTATTTTATGATGTTTATAAATTTTATATCTTTAATTCAAATATAACGTAGTCGGAAACTAAATGTTAACACAAAAATATATGGTGTGACAAGGTCAGATCACGAGTTTGAATAACCAAAAGTAAGAGAAAGTTGTGTGTCGTGCCACCTGTCACACAATTTTTTTTAAATTTATTTGAAGACTTTTTCGACATCTGAGTTCATTTATACCACGTCCAATAAATAAATTTTATCCAATAAAATTTAGAAAATATTGTTAGATCAGGAAAATAATTTCTGACTCCTAGTCTTATACCATTGTGCTATGACCCAGAGATTATTGCTAATTTAAGAAAAAAATAAAACAAAAATTATTATAAAAATTTGTAGCTCAAAGAGCTTTTTATAAAAATATTCTCTTTAATAAATAAATAAAATATAGTATATAATTTTTTTAATTATATATGTGTATAAAATATGAATATCATTTTTTTTAAATTTATTGATAACTTTAAGCTTTTAAGCTGCGCTCATTTAATTATTCAATTAAATCAGAAATAAAATATGATTATAATCATGATAATAATTTGATATAATTAAAAATTTTATAATATAAATATAAAACTGTACTCGGCCATTAAATATAAATTATATATGCTAAATAAAAAAATCTGGTGTGACTGGCGCACAGCACACAACTTTCTCTTACCTTCGGTAATCGAAAGTTGTGTTCTGTGCTTGTCACACCAGATTTTTTGTGTCGACATATATTTAGTTCCCGACAGTAGTAGGATTCAGATGTAAAATTTATAAGTATGGGAAAATATTTATATTCTGTTACCATGGCAACCATTTCTCCTATCTTCCCTATGAAATACAAGAGTAAAGTGGTCTTCAGAAGATTTCAATTGCAAAATGAGAATATACATTTTAAAGAGGATCTAAAAAATAATTGATTTTTGAATTTTAAAAAAAATCGTTGGAGCAAATTTTGAGAAAATCGAAAAAAACTGAAAAAGTACATCAGTAAAGTACTAGTACTCTTTGGCCGATTTTGATTAAAAGCTTATTTTTCCGGTCCCGGGGGGTGTTTAACTTAAATATAAAATTTCAACCTCGTAGCTCAATTCCTTCATGCTTAAAATTGAACACAGACACACACACACACAGACACACACACACACACACACACACACACACACACCGACAGACCATGTCGCGAAAACCACTTTTTTGGATTCAGGGGACCTCAAAACGTGAAGATCCATCAAAATCTCGACATCGAATTTTTGACATGAATCCAATACTTTCTCTCTATTATATATTACATATATACATAGGTAAGAGAAAGTAAAAAAAAAAAAAAAACAAGATCAAAAAATTTTAAATATTTAAAAAATAATAATAATATTAATTAAAATAATAAATAACTATTTTCGAAAACTAAAATCGATTTAATTAGCCCTATAATGTCTCTTCGTGACAGAGAAAAATGACTAATGTAGAATATTATTTCAAATTCGGTTACTGAGAACATTTTGACTTCTAACTATAGGCCTACAATATATTGAAAAGAAAATTAGTATCGATGGCTTCCGGCAACTATTCAAAAGAATAATATTAAAAAAGCTCTTGATTTCAATATTGTTTGGATAAAAAATACACGGAAAGTCCAATTATTTTAAAATTGATATATTTTTGCATATTTTTGTAGATAATAAAAATATAATAAATTTCAAGTTAAGTTAGATTGAATCTGATGTCTCTTTAGCAATAATTGTAGCTCTTCAAAAACTAGTATACAAAAGAATTAGGCTATATGTATTTGTCATTCGTGATTGGCTGAGAGACCACCCCTCTTCTTTTCTACTAGCAGACTTATGAACTGCTTCGATGTGTAACTACCCGAAGGCTGTATGGAATCAACTGGAGGGAGATCCAAAGGAACGGAGTCCACCAAAAGCGGATGGCAATGGCACAGCTAGTTAATTATTATTCCAACAAAATGTATATATTTTATATTCCGTAAAAAAAAATTTACTCCACGTTTGTAAAATTACATAAATAAAATTTTGGGCGATATAAAATATCCATGCATGTTCGTTCTTCTCTTTTACTCTAAAACATCAAATTCCTTTCTAGTTTCTTTCGTTTCTACACCCTTCTTAAATATTCATTCAGAAGGAGGCCAGGTGAGCAAAGTTCAAACTGAGACGAGTACGATTGTAAAACTAGGTAGGCATTAAAGCCGTGAGTTCTTGCCTTTTAATACTATCACATACATTTCCAAAGATCGATTTTTATTTGAACAAATTTATTTACGTTTTGATAATTTAGAAAGATAGATTAAATTAATCGAAAACTTGACGAATTTTTTATTAGATAAAAATAGGTTTAATATAATTATTAACTTCTAGTTCAATTTTTCTCTTCACAAAATTTTTCACTTCTTGTCTGTTTGCCATTTTAAAAATATTGTCTGGCTGGTAACTGGCACAAATCATTACTGCGTGATTATAAAGATATACGAAAAATCAATATTAATTTTAAAATCGAGAAGTAAATTCCCTTATCTATATAACCTGTATATGTTAATATATATACATGTATATTTAGAGAGAAAGTATTAGATTCATGTGAAAAATTAGATGTAGAGGTTTTGATGTCCAAAAAAGTGGGTCTCGAAAAATGGTCTGTCTGTGTACAAAAAAATTTTAAGAACGAAAAGAGCTAGGAAGTTGAAATTCTATATTTAAGTTAGGTACCTCTCTGACATGTAACAATAAGCTTTTGAATAAAATCGGCCAAAAAATACTGTGCTTTACTGATATACTTACTGGTATTCAGTGTTTTTTTTTTTTTTTTTTCCGATTTTCTTAAAATTAGCTCTAAAGATTTTGATTAAAATTCATAAATCAATTATTTTTTAGATGCTCTTTAAAATGTATATTCTCATTTTGCCCTTATAATTGTTTGAAGCACACTTTACTCTTGTATTTCATAAGAAAGATAGGAAATATGGTTTGCCATTGGTAACAAAATATAAACATTTTTCCATGTTTATAAATTTTAAATCTTGAATCCTATCTAGTTGAGGGCTTACTGTCGGAAATTAATTATAATTATGTTGTACAAAAAATGTATTATAAAAAATCAGAAATAAAATATATAGTATTATTAGGTCTATTATTAATTATAATTAAGTCGACAAAACTTTCATTTACCGATACTAAGAGAAAGTTGTGTACTATAAGTCACACCAGATTATTATAAAGAATAACGTTGTAAATTTTTAGAAAATTTTACTTTTAACATTTTCCTTTTGCTGTTTATTTTGATTGAGTTGATAGTGCCCTAGGGTTGGTTCTCTCATGCAGGGAGGTTACATTTAATTAGGTTTATTTTGTAGCCATTGTCTTTGGACTGTTTATCGACTGACTGACCCATTTTAGATACACCGCTTCAGGGTATATCCTTAATTGGATCTATGAGCTCAACAGAGTTATTTTTTTTTTTTTTTGCAGAAAGATGAAATTTAAACTTTCCAATTCATTTAATGATTTACCCGAAAAAAAATCTCGACATCTCTGGTTTCATTAAAAAAATAAAAAAAATAAAAATAAAAACAGCCGCTAGTAATATTTATAACTTTTGGATACCAATTAATTTGGAAAAATAGGGACGGGGTCTACATCAGACATCGAAAAGAAACTTATTGACCTGTCGGAGATAAATATATTTTTTTAAAGAAAAAAATTCTGGCTGCGTTTTTTTTATCTTATTCTTAAGTACAAGAGTAAGTGTGCTTCAAACAATTTTGAGGGCAAAATGAGGATACACATTTTAAAGAGCACCTAAAAAAAAAAAAATTGATTTATGAATTTATATTTTTGATGTGATCCCTGTTTCAATATTATTATTTGTAGATTAATATGTAGGAAACACCTGAAAGGAACTACATATTAACCCAACAAATAATAAAATTTATTTATAATTTTAATCAAAATCGTTAGGAGCGAATTTTGAGAAAATCAAAAAAAAAAAGTACATCAGTAAAGTATTATTTTTTGGACGATTTTATTTAAATATAAAATATCAATTATTAGGAGGATTTTTAATTATAGACCACATTTTTGTATTAAATATTTATTAAAAATATATAAATACTGTACAACGTTTGAACTGCTTATTCTGCAGCCGTTATCAAGTACTGTGCACTTGCTCCGACTCAAGTGAACTGAGTTTTTAATAAATATTTAATACAAAAATGTGGTCTATAATTAAAAATTCTCCTAATAATAATATTTCAAACCACAAAAGCTTTAATAAACATAAAATGTCAACCTCGTAGCTCATTTCCTTCATACTTTTTTTTGATCACAGACAGGAATTTTGCGAGAACCACTTTTTTTAGACACAAGGGACCCCAAAACAAACCTCATTATCGAATTTTTGACATGAATGCATTGGGTTTTCCTGTTCCAAATAGACCACTCAGATTAATTACAATCTTCAATTTGGAATATTATAAAAATGTCTATACGAGTAACTGCCCTTTGAGTCGGATATAAAAAATAAGTATGATCCAAGAGGTATTGCTAATAATGTAATGAGCATTGCTCACACCTTAGATGTATTAAAATATGAGTAAACTTAATTTATTTTCAGATATGAGTAAGATGGCAGCCAGGAAAGAAATCAGACAAAAATTTAATCAATCTTTATCTATCTTTTATTTCCATTGCTGACGTTTCGGACGCAAATCGCGCCCTTCCTCAGGACAATCGATAGTTAATAAAATACAGATGGGCCTCAAAATGAAGAAGGGCGCGATTTACGTCCGAAACGTCGGCAATCGAAATAAATTTAGATTTAAGATTTTTGACTGATTCCTTTCCTGGCTGCCTTCTACTCATATCTGTTAATAGTTCAGCCATCATCTCAATATTATTAATTTATTTTGTAAGACTATTACTGTAAACACACACGAAATTTGAACCTGTTTGTATAATTCACCAAAAAGTCCGTAGAAGAGAAATAAATAAATAAATAAATACAATACTTTCTTTATATTACATACCATGGTAGGTAAGAGAAAGTAAAAATAAACTGAACTAAGTTTTCTTTCAAAATAATTATTAAATTTTTAATTCTTTTGAATAATTTATAAATTCCATCTCCATTCTAGTGTACTTCAACCTCAGTTTTAATCCTTATCATCAGCATTGGTTCGTCCTCCAGGTATTAGGAAGAAGAGCAGCAACCTCTTGTAATTAAACTACAAGTATACCCTGTATGTATATAGCACCTTTAATTACATATAGGATGCTAACGTAACTGGATGACCCCCGATGCGTGCTACGCATCAACCCCTTAATGATCCTCCCTCACTCTGGCTGTCAATTCAATTACCAGATAGTCTTCTTCTATCATGACAAGTAGTCTCTCTTCCCCTCCCTCTCTTTTCTCAACTTCTCAATTTCATCCCTGTTCCTATTAAAAGTTTTAATTTCAAATAGAACAAGTTTTGAAACAATTCAATGGAGTATATATAAAGGATTGAATTCGTCTAGGATAGTAGAAGAGAAAATTTTAATCAAATAAATTGTATGTCGTAAAGTAATTAAATTTTGTTGGAAAATAATTTTCTTTTGATCTAATTTTATTGAAAAATATTTTTTATAATAGCTAATTTTTTTTTTTGTGATATTTTATATTTTTGTAGCCTTTAAATGTAAAACAGCCTTGAAAACATGAGTATCATGTTTTTAGAATGAAACATCTATTTCCGTATTGTTATTAAATCTCTCTTTGTAAACGATATGCATTGTATCAAATCCTGGAATTAATATAACATTTTTATTGTATTTTAGTTTGCTAGCTTGTGTTTAATAGAGAAATCTATCAAAATTTAGTTTAATTAATGTTTTTTGAAAAAAAAAAAAAATGAAGAAAAATTTTCTATTAATATATATCGAAAAATAGACTTTTCTATAAAGCAATGATTAATTGATTCCCAAAACACGAATAACTTCAACATGTCTGTCTGTATCTGACACTTGAGTGTAGAGAACTTCTCAGAAGAGAGATGAGTATCAATCTAATAATTTAGTTCGTATATAAATCGAATAATTTATTTAAATGAATTCAATATCAATTATTATTTCTCTCTTGTCTATACAATATTAATATTAATTATAGTGGATCGTACTTATATTAATTTAAATAATTAATATTAATGTACCAATGGCATCAAATAAAAATTGAATTTAAAACATTTTCAATTGGGGAATTCTAACCATTTAATTTGAATTGTCCAACAAGTATTTTAAATTTTAAATTATTAAAATACATTTTTTTTAATTGATTGGTCTTGTTTTTTGAGCATTTAAACGATTACCTATGTTTTTTGTTTATATAAAAGATAGAGGTCTATTTATGACTGTTTGAAGGGTCAGTCTTATACCCATTGTTCTCTTCTTTTTTCAACTGCTCGCAACTCCTTAGCGCCTAGTCGTACAACCAGAAAGTTGTTTCACAGAGCACAAATGATGCTCTCTAATTTCTAAGCCAACTTATAGTTTT
>JAKCPI010024324.1:0-10970 GCA_023213315.1 Euborellia annulipes | reverse complement strand
GAATTGCTTGATTATATTGGAGTGATGGAGATATCAGCCAAATTGGAATGCTCGAGGTTCAATAAAATTCCTAGAATAAGACGTTTCGATCTGAATTTGTTTGGCCATTTTCAGTTATTGGAAATTATACACATATTGCAAAGCGCACATATGATTAAACCAGGATTTGTCAATAATAAAATTTATTTGCTTCATACAAAATTATATGGTTACGGTGCTCAAGATCAGAGATGAATGAAATTGTGCAAAAAATTGAAATGTATAAAAATGTGTAAAATAACGACACGAAATGCAGACAGTCACAACAAAGAATGTGCAATTGCATAAAAAATAGCTAATAAGAAATTTAAATTTTTTTCCTATATCCCAGCACACTGTGAAAATTTATCAATCAGTAGATATTGGAAATTAATATTCTTAATCATTAAAAAGACATTAAATTTTTACGATAAATTTCGCTTGTAAATATCAAACTAACATGATTTCTTTTTTTTTTTTTTGATAAATTTTTTTTATATTTCATATTGGAATGAAACAAATGAGCATGTCAGAAAAATTTCGTTTCTCCCTGTCTGTTCTAGCTTGGCGCAAAAACGGCTAGCCTGTTAAAGATGAAACTTTATTATTTTATTTATGACCTAGAGCAGAAGAACACGGGCTAAAAATTTAATTTTTCACAGGAGACTCTATATATGTTCTATCTTTTATTTATATACTCTACAAGATTAATATTATTACATATTTTAAAAAGATAGGATATCACAAAGCCTATAAAATTTAATAAAATATTAATTAATTATGTTTGAGGTAAACTTTCTAATTAATTGTTCTAGCTATAATTTAACCCCTTGGAAATATTATTAAATACAGGAAACAAAGGTATCGAAATATATAACAGCTTATATAAATAAACGTTGTGTGTATTTTGTAGTAAAGGTAGCAGGTTGCTGTTTACGACGTAAAGGGAATATCAAATATGGTTTGCATTAAAATAAAGGGTGGTTCGGAATGAATGAAGAGTGACAATAAAATTCCAGTTTTCACCATCTCAAAATGTTTTTTTAGAAACCCGTGGTAAGAATATAGACTATTATTAATTTTATTATTTACTAGTTTAAAGGCGTTTCGACAACTATGGACATTGACTTCTCATTATCAGATAAAATTGTCTAAAAACTGACTAATCCCTTCTCTCTTTGTTTCAGACAGTTTTTGAAAAACATTTTCCAGAGTGTCTTCTTAAAAAAATTGAAAATAAATCTAACATACCAGTAAAACGAACGCATATAGAATTTTTTTAATCTTATAAAGATATTTAAATACATCCTAATCCAAATTTCCCGCAATCTAAATCAAATAATTTTTCAAGTAGATCTATACAAAAAGAGATCTAAAATGGAAAGGTTCTTCTCAGGTGATTGAGCTTTTAATTTGATAGAATAAGGTTTATTTTGCAAAAAAATCTGGTGTGACTGGTCGCACAGCACACAACTTTCTCTTACCTTCGGTAATCGAAAGTTGTGTACTGTGCTTGCCACTCCAGATTTTTTTGTGTTGAGAAGTGAAATTATTAAACATGGGAAAATATTTATATTTAATTACCATAGCAACCATTTCTCCTATCTTCCCTATGAAGTACAAAAGCTTCAAAAGATTTCAAGAGTAAAATGAGAATATATTAATACATTTTAAAGAGCTTGTAAAAAATAACGATGGTTGAAACTGCCCGAGTAAGATATTGTAAAAGGAGTAGGAAGTTTACTCGATTGATTTTGCAGATGGAGGTGCAGAGATGAAATAATTTTGTAAAAAATTATATCGAGGATTTTATTGACGAGACGACTGTGATTGCAATTTTACCGTAACTGTTAAACTAGTACTTTTTGGCCGAATTTGTTCAAAAGCTTCGTGTCACGTCCCAGGGGGTACCAAACTTAAATATAAAATTTCAAACTCATACCTATTTACGTTCTTGAGATATATTGTTCACAGATACACAGACAGACCATGTCGCGAAAACCACTTTTTTGGATTCAGGGGACCTTAAAACGTAAATGCATCAAAATCTCGATATCGAATGTTTGACATGCATTCAATACTTCCTCTCTATATATTGCATATAGGCTATACATAGGTAAGAGAAAGCAAAAATGGGCTATATTTGGGGGTCTCCTTACTATCCCCTTATAAATATGTTTTAGGTACATTTCTAAAGATTGAAATAAAAATAAAAAACAGCTCCATGTTTTGATTCGAACTTTTAAAGAGTTAGATTTGTTTGAAACAAAGTAAGATGATGATATTCTCGATTTCAAGGAAAAATAACTTTCCTTAATATTCGTCAAAATTTGGCAAGTCAAGATGAAGATTGAGTAGTAAAAAAAGAATATTAAAAAATAATATCTTTTATACCTATTCTTTTATATGTTCAGAAAAAGAATAATTTTCGGCTCATAAAAATAAAATTAAAAATCTATTAAGGAAGGTTGTATAGCAAAGCAATTTTTTTGAAATGATAATTTATTTTATTTATGTATGAAAAGAAAAGATATTTAAAAAAATTCAATCAAGTCAAAGTTGGCAAATCGTTTTTGAGTGTGGCTCAAGTGAATGAGAACGACAGGTCATTTCACATGCCCTTAGAAGGGCCATTATTATTTTTTCACTACCCTTTGCCCAATTGCTTTGTTATTACCGGGGAAGGAAAATCAATTATCCTAAAGAAAAAAATGTCAGCGGAAATTAAATGGGAAAGGTCATCATGTTCTTTAAATATCATTTCTGTTAAAGTATCATAAATTTACATTGTCATTTATATGGGAAGGGGATTTTTATAAAAAATAAAAATCTAAATATTATAAGAATGAATGATTTCGTTTCAATCTTATTTTAAATACATATTGTTGAAATATCTCAAAGCCCACGGGGCTTGGAGTAATCGGTAGCGTGCCTACCTTCTATACCGAACGTCGCGGGCTCGGACCCCAGGTAGTCCGATAATTTTATTTAAGGCATTTGGATACCAAATGGCTTGAATAAAAATGCCTGGACCCCAAATAATAATATATATTCATAACGGTTATCGTCAAAAAGTCTTAAATGGCCTATGTTGCCGAAAAGACTGTGTGAATGTGTGTGTGAGTGTGAGTGTGAATGAGAAAAAAAAGTGTGAATGTTTAAATAAAAAAAAAAATATCTCAAAGATTATAATAATGGTGTATGTTTAAATGATAAATAGAATATAGATATTCTGTTTTGTCCATAATAATAATAAAAAAAAAAATTAGATTAGAATTAGCTACTCACCAGATGAGAGATCCTGGATCTGAAGCTAACTGGCGAAAATACGCGGGTATCAGGGGGTCGGCTCTCGGCCTACTGGCGAGAGGCAGGAGCTGAGCGTTAGGTATTCTGTCCCTGTGGACAAGTTACAACAAGAATTAGAACACATAGAAAAGTATATCCTATCTATATTAGTACTAATACTTTACTGATGTACTTTTTCAGTTTTTTTTTTTTTTTTTTTATTTTCTCAAAATTCGCTCCAACGATTTTGATTAAAATTCAAAAGTCAATGCTCTTTAAAATGTATATTCTCATTTTGCCATTGAAATATTCTGATTAGGTATCCAAATGGCTTAAATAAAATCATCGGACTGCCTGGGATCCGAAACCGTGACCCTTGGTATAGGAGGCAGGCGCGCTACGTGTTTTAAAGTTTAAAAAAAATAAAATATATAAATAATAAAATGGAAATGGTTGGTAATACGAGACAAAATAATTTGCTAAAACCTTCAAAGTCTATTAATAATTAATGATTTGGTGTTGTTTAATTTTCTGATGCGGAAGTTAATAAAAATTTCTAATTTCTAATGAACAGATTTCAAAAGAATGTATGTAATGAAAAAGATCCATGTCAAGGATTAATTTTTAGGCGAAATGAATTTGAATATCTTCGGGAATTGTAAGTTGGGTTCTGAACTTATCACTCCAGATTTTGTGTTGACATATATTTAGTTTCCGGCAGTACGGTACATTAAAATAAAAGATATAAACATAGAAAAATGTTTAAATTTGTTCATAGTCAGGGGCGGTCTAAGGCATGTGCGGTGGCACGCGTGCGGTTTTCTGGGGGATGCCAAAAAGGGAAAAATAATAAAAACCTTACATTCTTAAATAGCAGAAATTTGAGTATTATGGACTTTTCAATGTAAATTAAACTTTTATAAATTTTGTTTAACAAATAAAATGTTGCTTGAGAAACAATAAATATACGCTTCAGTACATCACATCTATTAGGCCTATTATTGAAGCGATTGTTTTTTTAAAAAAACATTCACACTTTTTTCTCATTCACACTCACACTCACACACACATTCACACTGTCTTCTCGGCAGCTCAGGCCATATAAGACATTTACGATAACCGTTATTTATGAATTTATATATATTAGGGTCCAGGCATTTTTATTTAAGCCATCTGGTATCCAGATGGCTTAAATAAAATCATCGGACTGCCTGGGGTCCGAACCCGCGACGTTTGGTATATGAGGTTAGCACGCTAACCTCTACACCACGCCCCGTGGGCTATTGAAGCGATAAAGTGGCTGTTATATTTAACAATAAGAGGGTCCTCTTAAGCCTATTATTCTTAAAGCTTAAAAAAATCAGGTACAATATGTTTTATTTAACAACTGGGAACGAACCGAATATTCGGTTTCGGTTACGGTTTCGGCCAAAAATCCTGGTTTCGTGCAAAAAGTAGCCGCAGCCTGAGTCTGAAAAGATGGGTTGAGACTCGCATGCAAAAAAAAGGTCAGATGATTTGCACTTGAGGGACAAAAAATTTTTCCGCAAAGCGGAAAAGATGCGGAAAAAATTTAGTCTCCCCAAAAAAAAAAGGTAAAATGATTTTCACGGGAGGGGGAAAAAAATTTTCCGCAGGCGGAAAAAATTTCAAAAAAAAAAGGTAAAATGATATGAATTTAGTATAGGAAATACAAGTTTCGGTTTCGGTTACGGTTTCGGCCGAAACTAAGATTGAGGCCGAAATTCGGTTTCTGCTTCGGCTGAAAATCTTGTTTCGGTCGGACCCTATTAACAACTCTCATTGTAAGGGACACAAAAGTTCATTCTTGCACACACAGCATATGCTCTCAGGCCGCCCCTGTTCACACAGACTAATAATTGGAACTGAAGGAACTTTAAAACGTATATATCCATCAAAATCTCGACATCGAATTTTTGACATGAAACCAATACTTTTTCACTCTCTCTCTCTCTCTATAAATATATACATATATAGGCAAGAGAAACTAGAAAAATTACATAATTTAAATATTTACAAATTATTAAAAAATATAAATGGCAATATCAATATATTGCAATAATTACCTAGCCTTTGAAAAGAAATGGAATAAAAATTTTATTTTATTTCCAAATAAAATGTAAATAGAAAAAGTAAATTTACCAGTCTAAATCAACATGGGGAATATTTATGAATATATACCTATGTATATAATATGTCAGATCTGGGATAGGAGCAAATATTCCCAACCCTTGACAACGCCCATTTGTCTCCCTCTACAATAACTTCCTCTGTTTTGTAAGCAAACAATTTTCAATTAATAAGTTTGAGTCCCAATATCATAATTTCAATTTTCATTATACCTCTTTCCAGAGAGTGGGGGATCAAAATATTCAATAAAGGAGGAAATCAATTTAAGTTATGAAGTGTCTCCCCTCTCAATTAAATTAAAACCAATAAGAGAATAAAAAAAAGTTGAAAATAAAATGTATTTGCATTTGGAAATTGATCGTTCATAATTCGTGGCCTGATAGCGCGAGCGTTGTCCAATCCAATCGTCATTTGTCACATATGGCGAGCGTGTATGGTTAAATTGTTAATTAATCTTTTTAAAATTTGATTTTATGTTCGAATTTTATAAAAATATAGAAAATCGATAAGTTTCATATGTGTGTTCAATTACATTAGAAATTGAATATATGATATTTTTTTAAATTATTAAACGGGCATAAAGTAAAACTTTAACTATGCTTCTAGGGCTTCCAACTTGGTTTCGTCTTATAAAAAACATAGGGCTTGGAAATTTTAATTTGTTTAAGAGGGTATCTAAAGGTACTTTAATAAAAACTAGACTTTCAATGCGGGTTTTTTTCTTTTGTTAATGAATTATATTCATAAGAGATTATAGGGACAGAGAGTTATAATTTTTTTAATGAATTATTAAAAAATTAAGAAAATTAATTTTTTTGTTATCAAGCAAATACAAAGAAACCATCTGTCCCAATAATCTTGAATTTGTTTTAAATTTAAAAATGAATTTATTGTTATTTTTAATCACATATTAATTACAAAATTTTTGAAACAAGATTAATAGTTATATTTAAAAATTATGTGTCAAATAGTTCAGCATTCTTGCAAAAGATGGCAGGCTAGTATAAAAACCGATCCCCTATTAGTCTATATTTGACCAATATTTATATGCTTTTATAAAAGATACAAAATATATAATAACATTTATAAAGTATTTATTTTTAAAAGATGAATGAAAATCAACCAAATGCATTAAATTATTAGCTACCATTCAGCGGCGTAACCAGCCTTTGAGGGCGGGGGGGGGGGGCGAAGCTCAACTAGGGCGCCGATTTTCCAGGGGGCTCCGCCCCCTGGACCCCCTTGCTCGCCTTCGGCGGGCAAATTTCTTGCATCCTGTAATTTTCTCAGCGAATTTGTTTATATTTACATGTTTTTTAATGACACCTGTATGATTTTGTTTTGATTTTTCTTTGCTTTTACGAAAAATGTCGTTTTCTTCTGTGATTATTTCAAAAACTATTCAGTTTTCGGGAAAATATCAAAGAATAAAAACTTTTTAAAATAGAGTATTTTATTTCGACGGGCATGCAAATGAAATTTTATTTAAAAATTGCTAGACATTCGTTCATTCATTCACTAAATCTCGGGCGGGAATGGGCGGGTTTGAAAAAATTCCGGGCGGGCTAGGGCGGGCCTGAAGAATGGTAAAAGCCCTTTCATTTTGAGAAAATCGAAAAAACTGAAAAACTACATCAGTAAAATACTAGTACTTGTTGGCCGATTTTGATTAAAAGCTTATTTTCACGGTCCCGGGGGGTGTTTAACTTAAATATAACATTTCAGTCTCATAGCTCAATTCCTTCATGCTTAAAAAAGTTTTGAATTCCAAAAAATTAAATATTAAGGCTTATACGAATCCTGAGTAAATCTCCACAGCCATAAAACATCAAATTAAGGCTTATATATTGCAAAATAAAAATAAAATTTAATTATAAAGCCTCTATATACGTTATTTATTATTTTTGGAATTAAATTCATTTAAAATAGTAGAATTCAAGTTGTAATATAATTTTAAAAGAAAACAATCAATTTTTTAAGACAATCGATGAAAAGAATATGATAAAATCACATTCGCTGGGCTATATCTTAGAGGCCGTAGGGCGCCTATGCCGGTTTCGGGGGCGCCAAGGGGCTCAATGCGCCTGGGGCGGGGGGCTCGAGCCCCCTCGCCCCCCCCTGGTTACGCCACTGCTACCATTCTGATATCTCTTGGCAAATTTTCGTAATAGGTGTTTTTTTTTTTTGGCTTACTTTTTGAAGACACACAACGCCCTCTTAATTGAAAAAACATGCGTAGCATCTACCTCCTGAAACCCTCTTAAGTAGTTTTGAAAAGAAATATCCTTAGCTATCCTACGTCATCTTATTGATAGAATGAAATTTGAAAAATGTTGTTTGATTAATGTTGGTATATTACAAGAACTTATAAACTTAAAAAATTTTGTCTTCATAAATAAAAGTAGGATAAAATCCGTGGTAAGTAGGCTAAAATCCAGGATAACATTTATAAATTTAATAGGGCCTACTAGTATAAAAAAGTCTGGATTAAAAAGCTTTCAAAATTATAAATAATAAAATAACACCATTGAGAGTGAATTAATTTTTGAAAATCTCAAACACATGGGGAAGAGACAGGAGGGTCATGCAAGGGTCAACGGGGGCAGGGATTAAATATAAAACAAGTTGGAAAATTCATGGGTACAATTGCTTAAGAGGTAGGCAATAATTTGCTTATTAATATTTAAATGAGAATTGATAGAGGAAATTAATGTTTCTCTCAAGGTGCCCGTGATCTGATCTATTGAACTTGAAATCAGTAACGCTACGATCTTTGTTATTATCATAAATCAATATCTCCACGATCAAAATTTCATCTTCCTCTAAGGCTCAATGAATTCATGTCAAAAATTTAAAGTTGAGATTTTGATGGATATGCACGTTTTGAGGTCCCTTGAATCGAAATAAAAAGTGGTTTTCGCGACATGTCTGTCTGTCTGTGTGTGTGTCTGTGAACAAAATATCTCAAGAACGAAAAGAGTTAGGAGGTTGAAATTTTATATTTAAGTTAGGCACTCTCCTGGCCCGTGACACGAAGCTTTTGAACAAGATCCGTTAAAGAGTAGGCCTACTAGTATTGATGTAATTTTTCAGTTTTTTAAGATTCTCTCGAAATTCGCTCCAACGATTTTGATTAAAATTCAAAAATCAATTATTTTTTAGATGCTCTTTAAAATGTATAATCTCATTTTGCCCTTGAAATCTTATGAAGTACACTTTACTCTTGTACTTCATAGGAAAAATAGGAGAAATGGTTGCCATGTTAACAAAATATAAATATTTTCCCATGTTTATAAATTTTACATCTTGACATCAAATGTACCCTACTGACGGAAACTAAATATGTGTCGACACAAAAAAAATCTGGTGTGACAAGCACAGAACACAACTTTCAATAACCGAAGGTAAGAGAAAGTTGTGTGATGTGCGACCAGTCACACTAGATTTTTACGGATAATATACCATGATTTAAGTCAAAAAAATCTTTTATTTATAATACCTAAGGATATCGAAAAAAGGGTCGATTCTTGTACTTGATAACGTATCGAAAGGAAAGTATCGATACCAGTAAGAAGAAGAATATCGATATCAGTAAGTACCGAGTATTTTCATCTTAGGCCTTTTATTATACTGATAGGCTACTTATTATTAAATTATGATATTTATTTATTTTTTTTTTTTTTTCAGATGTATCGTGGATTATTTATGAAAGAAAATCACCAGGAAGAACAAAGTGAAAGTAATTAACTTGGAAGAATTTGATATTTCTATATTTCTTCAATTAAAACCAATTATACACATTTTTTTAATGTAAATAAATGTGGGGCCTGAATAATTTGTATCGTAATATATATCCTAAATTTGTGTATCCCTTAGAGTCTATATTGCCTAATATGCCGAAAAGACTTAATAAAAAAATTATATTTGAATGAGGACTTTTCATTCGATACCGGCAATAAAGTCTCATATGAGTAAAGTATAAAAAAAAAAAAATACCGAGAATAAAAAAGTACTAGTAACGAAGCTCAAGAATTGATACTAGTAAGTTTCGTGTTCCCTAACAATACTTATTCTATGTAGATTGTTTATTTCTTTTTATTTAATTTATCAAATACAATATGAGTTTTTAAAAGGTATGAAATTTAATGTCTCAAATTTTTTTCTTCCAGTTTTCTTTTGTGTCTTTTTTTGTCAAGAAAAATTTATTTTGTATTTCTTTTGATTATTTGCTATTAAAGGAATGTTTCCCAAGAATGTTCTAGTATGACTATTTGGATTCTCAATACCGAGGGAGTTAAAGGCCTACAGTATTAGAGAGACGGTTAAATGCATATAAAAAAGATGTAAACCTCATAGAAAATCAAGGAAAGCTCCAAGCAGACAATGCGTTATCAACTAGAATCCCTGAAGGCTGGGTCGTTCAATCAGCGTGTTTTCTACAGAATTTTAAAGCCACCCTTTTTTTTAAATGTGAAAATAATGCTTTTATAATACTAAAGTTATTATCAACATAAAACCTAATTCTAATTAATTAGAAATAGGACCTTTTAAATTAAATTAAAGTTTTTAAATATTCATTATTTCTATTAGAGGAAAGCACCCAAATACGGACCCCTGCCCTAATGTGGACCCCCATGGTTATTGTCTCTGTTTAGTGCTGAAACTTAGCGAAAGACACTGTAAATACTAGTGCAAGATTCCACCACAAAGTAGAAGAGCCCTAACGTCACCTGCTCTATTTGTTTACTTGACAGTTAGTCATTACGTGTTATGGCAAAATTAAAAGTTTTTGTGAGTGCTCGGTTTTTTTGATTGGACGCCATAAGTGACAGGTAAGCCTTCCAACCCTTATATATTCTTAAATGGTAATGTTGAAGGAATCATTTGACCATGTAATTATTTCCAATGTGATGTTTTTTTATCAAATATGGAGTTTTGAAAATGCAGGAAGTGAGGTACCAAAAACGGACCCCCAACAGTTGCCTAAACTGGACCCCCTACATAATGTGTGATGTTTTATGTAAAACTTTTATGTAAACTTCTACCCCCTTATAAAACCCAATGTTGAAGTATTTACCTTGACTTTTCACATTTTTCAACATTCCTTTTTTTTCAATTTTCACATTTATTTTTTTATTCTTTTTTTTTCAATCACATTTTCAATTTTTACATTAAAAAATGTTAAAATAAAAATATATTTTTTGTCAAACCGTTCTATAATAGTTTTTTCAGATTTATTCCCTTTCTTTCCTAGTTCAGTAAATTAAGTTTTTGGTCATTTTTATGCGGGGGTCCAGTTTAGGCAACCTTTTTGAAAATCACCAAAGTGTAAGCTTTTTTTAAAAAATTGTTACCCCTGTAATTTATACATATATATTTGCCATAAATAAATTACCAATAGTACATCACATAGTAAAGTAAATATTACATATCTTTAAAACAGGTTTTTTCAATAATTTGTATACTTTATACTATAAAAACAAAATGGGGGTCGAATTTGGGTACTTTCCTCT
>JAKCPI010024323.1:0-13087 GCA_023213315.1 Euborellia annulipes | reverse complement strand
TTATTCATTCTTCCCAAATTCCCTACAGCTCTCTCTATGAGTTCCGTCTTCTACTTCTCCAGTTTACACCCCCTGGATGGATTCCGCCTCTTCCCTCGTGTCCCCTCCATATGTTCCCACATCTAGCTCTTGCCCATAGTTGGTTTTTTTTCTCGTGTTTGTCTTTGTCTGTCCAGTAAATTTCCATGGTTACCAATCTGTCTTGAGTCTTTTAAAATATGGACAGTATTTCGAGCTCTCCACCCTCGCCCAATCCCCCTGTATCGTTTGTTCCATATCTATATAGTAATAATATTTTTCATTTCTTGGATCATTTCCCCCTTCTTCGTTTGTCATTATTCCTCTCCAATCTGTTGCCAATTTCGCCAATCTTTTTCTCATTCCTCCTCCCCAGTCCGTTTCTTGATTATTTTTAGCATTTTAACCCCCCTCTTTATCTCTTTCCAACAAATTTTCACCCACCTTTTCGCTTCCATTCTTTCAATTCTTAGTATATTTGTGTTAGTCCAGTGCTTGCCATCTTTATTCTCCCTCTCTCTTCTCCATATATAATCTGGAGTATTTCTAGAGACCCCCATTATCATTTTTATGAATGGGCCTTGTACTTTTTCGAATTTCGGGTCTTTCCTCCCAACATAAATTAGATAACTTGTTGAAAATGCCTCATCCACCTCCAAAGATACATGCTTCAGCTATTTTTCATTTTTAAAAGAATCTTTATCACCCTGTATATATCAAAAATATATCAAAAACAGACCTATTTTCTATATGAACTTTTTATCTTAAAATCATGCACAGATTAGCTCACCGAAGAACCGTTTCTGCCCTTTCCCTGTACTACAGATACTATCATAAGGTGTCTGTTCAGTAGAGATGAAATCATTTACCCCCCCCCCCTAAAGACCTCTTTGCTAGAAACACGCGGTTTTCGAACGCTCAGCACCCCTTCGCTGTCAAATTGGATAAAAATCGAACAAGCGCTTTGGCCAACTCTTTTATCCCTATATGACCTCCAGAGACTGGAACTCACTTCCAGCCACCGTCTTCCCCGCAACTTATAACCTTCAGCTGTTTAAGACCCGTATCCACAGATACCTTCGACCCCTACCCAGCCCATAAAAACCCCTTCTTCTTCTTCTTTTCACGATGGAGGGGCCAACCCAGGCCTTTAGGGGATGCACCTTTCTGGTGTAACTCCTCTCATCAATATCATTAAAAAAAAGATTAATAACCCCCTTCAATAATGACACTCTATTAACTATTATAAAACACCCTGATGTATAATAATGAAAGCTCGATTATACTGGTATTAAATTAGTTTTTCTTATTTACAACACACACCAAAATGTATTTTTAAATTAATTTATTTTTAAATGGAAATTTCCTTAGGGAAAATTCCTGAGGTTAATTGAGGCCACGAGAGGTAGCTAAAGATGCTCAATTTTCAAAGAAAATTATAAGGATGTTTTTACTTTTTTATTTCAATCAAATTAGAATTCGCTCGACAAACCATCATCAGTCTGCAAAACACAAATACCATAGAAGGAAAAACATTTTCCCTTGGTTTTGTTTTTCATGCTATTAAATGGATTGCTTTTGCAACACACACGGTTTTTTTTATGAAATTCCCATTGAAGTTTTTTCTAAGCGAATTGATTTATTTGGTTCCCATGATTTGTATATTATGCATGGGATGTTTGCTGATAAATGGATGATAGCTTTGAGCTTTGACTTTTAGCTTGGCTCTGTTTACATGCTTGAATTCTAATACATGCTATTTTTTATTAATTATTATTTGTATTTCGCCATAATATAATCGACTAGTGTATTTTCTTTATGTGATATCAATATCTAAGTTTTATATAAGTTCTGTTGCTCATCTGTTTTTTGACAAATTAAAATATACCTAATTGATTGAATCATTAGAATATTTCTTGTATTGACGAGTTAAAGTTAATTTTATTATTATATAAAAAAACGAATAAAAAACAAAAATTGAATCTCAAATTTATAAATTTTAATCAAATCAACATCGAAAGAGAAAAAATTATCACGTTTGAATCTTTTCAACTTTTATTTATTGTTCTAATTGGTTGGTGAAATAATCCAAGGTATTGATGATGACTATTCATTTTGTTATAATGGGTTATAAATATATTAATTTTGTTTTAATGGTTAAACAGGAGAATAGGTATATACATACTTATTTCATTTTAAAAAATTATGATATCTCTCGGTTTGTTGCTCTGTAATATAACGGCCAAAAAAATATACTTCTTAGCAATGTAATATTGAAATATTGAGTTAAGTAACATTTGGGACTATAATAATTTATTAATGAACATATTATTCAATCTGTTTTTTTTTCCTTATATGTACTTGTGTCTTGCAAACTGATGATGGCTTGTCGAGCAAGCCGAAACTGTTTCTAATTCTAATTTGATTGAAATAAAAAAAGAAAAACATCATTATATTCTCCTTTAAATATGGAGGATCTCCAGCTACCTCGTGGGGTCAATTAACATCACGAATTGTCCCTAAGGAAATTTCTATATAGGTATTAATATTAGCCATTAAATTGCATCTACATAATTTATTTTTATTTAATATAGAGCATATTTTGAAGTAGCCGCTTCTTCTATTACCACTGAGCTCTCCAGTTGGATTCATTTATCACATGGTACGATTTTATCAAGAGTCCAATTTTCAAATGTGGCATTTCCAATTTGTTTCCAAGGAAATATGTATTTCTTTATAATCAGTTTAAATAAATTTAATGAATTTTATTTCTAGATCAGAGCTGAAGCTTTTTTCATGAGTCTTTGGCATTGATTTTTTTTCTAATCCTTATTTTTTATTATAATTAATATATAGGTATATAACGAATGTTTATTTACAAAGCATCTCAGAATATCAATGATTAATTCATTTACTAATTTGATATTTTTTATTTCAGTTTCACTTTAAGCTCCTCGAGATGAACTTATGGCTGTCTTTGTCATGATGAGAATTGCAACAGGTGCAAAACCACCTGCCTAGATTCAACATTGCCCAAAGAGGAAGCTTTATTTGAACTTGAGATGATCCACGAGCTTTAGTTATCTTAAGAATATTTTAAAAGAAATGGAAATGGAAATAGAGGTAAAAATTAAATTGTCATTTGTAAAAAGGAGATAGGTATGTTACAAAACAAAAACAGGAAATATTAAAAAGTGTACCACTCTAATTGCGGTCTTAAAATAAACTAAAGAAAAAAATTCAGATAATGATATTATATAGCCCTTTATAATTCAAGTGTATTTCATGAATTTTCTTATTTATTTTTTTTTTTTTACTTAGGGAAAGTCGAGGGGTGAACCGCGACCTAAAATCGTGTACACCTACTTCCACTTCCACTTTCATTTCCAAGTAGAAGACAATAGATTATCTAATGAATTCCAAAGTAATTCCAAATAATTCTAAAGACGGTGTACACCTAATTCCAATCGCGGTTCACCCGTCGGGGAAAGTTTTAGGTGAAACCTCAAATTAATTAATACGGTAAAGGGAGTGTAGTGAGTCTGTATAAACCTCTTTGAGTTTTATTTCATTCATTGTGAAACTACACTCCCTTTACCTTATTAATTAGTTTTCTTATTGCTAGAGCACCCCAAAAAATTCACTCATATTCCCTTTTTAACCGACTTCAAAAAAGGAGGAGGTTCTCTATTCGACTGAATTTTTTTTTTTTTTTTTTTTTTTTGTGCCTATGTTACCTCATATCTCCGCCAATTGTCAACCGATTTTGAAAATTTTTTTTGCATTGGGTCCAGTCTAGCTTCCGATTGGTCCCATTTTTTTTTCGATTTTTTTTTCATAGGTATTAGACCTTTTTTATTAGGTTTGTTTAGACCTAACCTCTTTGTTTATGAACCGATTTCGATGGTTCTTTTTTTATCCGAAAGGGGGTGTCTTAGGGATGGTGTCATATTAATTTGGTCAAGTTCTGATGATATGATCACTATTAATAACATCACTAAAAAGAGAAAAATAAAAATAATTTTTAAGAAAAAAATAAAAACCGACTTCAAAAAATTAAATGCAACAAATAAAATACACTAAAAGGTATAAAATAATTATTATCTTATTTAGTTACAACTAAACGACGAAATATTAACACGAAATTACTTTTTGAAGTCGGTACCAAACAAACTATACCTATAAGCGAGCATACCCTCCAAACGTACTAAGTAAGATCCGTCGAGTGCGATTCATAAAAGGTATATGTTTGGCACCGACTTCAAAAAGTAATTTCGTGTTAATATTTCGTCGTTTAGTTGTAACTAAATAAGATAATAATTATTTTATACCTTTTAGTGTATTTTATTTGTTGCATTTAATTTTTTGAAGTCGGTTTTTATTTTTTTCTTAAAAATTTTTATTACACATTTTACTTAGTAGGTACTACGCAGAAATTACTGGGAAAACAATAGAAAACATAATATTATGAACAAAATGATATATAATTAATTGAAGGAGACAATAAAAAGTGTCTCTTCTGCTGGAATTATAAATTATATTTATAACGAGACTATAGTTATTCATACATTAATTCTTTGTGAATCAATTGTAATAGACTGATGAAGAGGGCAAAGCCCTCGAAACTATAGTCTCGTTATAAATAAAATTTATAATTCCAGCAGAAGACACATTCTTTTATTGTCTCCTTCACTATATAAAAATTCAGGTACCCTCGGCACAAAAACTTTCAATTTGATTTATAATAAGTTTAATGAATTAAGTGAAACTCATTCCTAAGTCAGAGCTGAAGCTTTTTTCATGAGTCTTGGTTTTGTTTTTGTAATCCTTATTTTTTTTATTATTATTATTAAGGTAGTTGTTTCGCGACAATACTAGCAAAAAGTTAATGCTAGAGTATATAGAACAGACAATAAGGATTCATAGTTCATAAGCCCAAAACTTTTTGCTGTTTATGTACCAATTCTAGCCAATCCCGTGCTCGTTTGACAAATTTGGCACCATTGTAAGAGATTGAATATTTTTATATTAAAATGACAGATAAAATACATTTTAAATTTCTATAAAAATCGTTTTGTTATTTTTTAACAAATGTAACAACGCCTAGTTACACCTTATGAAAATTATAATTTTGAAAAAATCTAGCGCATGCCCTCATCTTTCGCTGGTTAAATAAATGCGCTGTTGCCAAATTGTTTTTAGTGAAAATTTTTTTTATACATTTTTCATTATTTATTCCTTATTATCTCAGAAACTGTGTTGTAACTATGAATCAAAATTGTCTTAAAATATGTATTGGTTATTGTTTAATGTTGGTTTAGTTTTTTATAAAAATGGTAAGAAGGGTTTCTTAATTATAATTAAATATGTATGTAAATTTTCCGATATCCCGTATAGTGCAATGCTAAAGAGCCCGAAAAACTCGATTTTTGAAATTAAATATCTCCGGAACTGTATTGTTCATAAATTTCGTTTTGCCACCAATCGATGCAGAAGTATTTAAATAATAATCTGTCTAAATTTCAGAAAAAATCCTAAGAAAACGCATTTGGCGGAACAACTACCTTAAACGATATAAACAATTAAAAGAAAGAATTTAATTTTTAGGACAAATTCTAGGATTTTAGTATAGAAATATTTTTTATATTGTGAGCTGATTTTTTTAAAAACATTTCAACTATTTTCAAAAATAAGACTGACGTGTTCTGATGTGGCCATCCACTTGACTTTACCATACAACTTGGCCCCTCACTTATATTTAATATTTAATAAAATTATTTATAATCATGGAGGGGGGGGTTAGTTTTTGTATTTTTAGACTTCTGGGGTCCCACTGATTATGTACACAAAATTTGGTTGAGTTTAGTAAATGGCCAAGATTTTTATTTTTATTTTTTTTATAAATCATAAATTTAACAAGAAAAAGTTTTTGTTTTTCATTTTCGTCTGCAATTCTCTCTCTCCCTTTCGTTGTCTTTAAAACCAAAATATAAATAAACCTTGCCAGTTTTCTTCATGTTATATATTTTTCCCTCAGCTGACGATGTTGAATACAAAAAAAAAAGAGAAGGAATAAAAAAGAGCGGATCCAGGGGGCGACCGCCCCCCCCCCCCCCATACAGGCCCGTGCCTGGCGGGAGTGCAACACGTGCGTCGCACGCAGAGGCCAAAAAACGGCGGTCAAATCGACAGGGAATTTATAACAATTTTTTTTTATTTTTTTATTTTAATGAACTTAAAATATGAGATTTGTAAAAAAATTAATTTTTTTTTTTTTTTTTTTATTTTTTAATTGAAAATAAAGTTCTATGTGTGTGTGTGTGGGGGGCGGGGGCCCCCCCTCCCCCCCCCCCCCCCCGCTTGGACAATTCGATCGCGACACACTTTCGAGATAAAAAGTAGATCTTATATACATCGGGCACCTTATATACATTCTCCCCCCCCCCCCCCCCCATAAAAAATTCCTGGATCCGCTCCTTGATTGTGGGACACAAACAGTCTTGTTTTTCCTTATATGTATTTATATGTATTGCAGACTGATAATGGCTTGTTGAGCGAGCTGAAACTGTTTCTAATTTGATTGAAATAAAAAATATCATGGTATATTTTCTTTAAATATTGAGGATTACCAACTACTTTGAGGGCTCAATTAACTTTACGAATTTTCCCTCGGGAAATGTCTATATATACAAAATATTTTATTTTCATAGAAACAATCACTAAACTATGACAATATTGAATGCTTATGAGCGAAAAATTATGTCTGACAAATGATGGCCATTTCCACGAAGGCGCTCTAGAAAGTTTGCGTCCACTCTTGCCAAAGTTTCTTCACCGATGTCTGCGATTTCGGCACGTATTGCAGTCTTCAATTCAAATCGTGAAATCACATGATTAAGGAATGCAGTTCGAAAAGCAGAAATGGAAGCTCTCGTTGTGTGGCTAGTGGCCCCATCCTGTTGAAACCACACTGATGCCATATTGATTCCTCGTCTGCGAAGCTCTGGTAGGTAACAGGTTTTAAACATGTTAACTTAGCGGTCTGAAGTAACCGTTACTGTAACTCCTTGTTTTTCAAAAAGAAAGGACCGAAAATTCCTCACATCCCAATACAGCACCAAACAGACATAATTTGTCGCTCATAAGCATTCAATAATGGTATAGTTTAGTGATTGTTTCTATAAAAATAAAATATTTTGTTTTGAAAAATCTGCAGAGTTATGCTTTCATGAAAAACATCCGTTTCCTGTGACTCACCCTGCATATGTAACATCGTTTCCTAAGCTTTTCCTAATAGGGAATATTTCACAAATCCTAAAATGTTAACTGGTCAGGTTGTTTATTGTCTAGGGTAGGTAGATCTACATAAATAATTAAATTAATAAACTGTGGATTTTTCAAGTTTTGGGACTAATTATTATTTTGTTGGACCACCCGTGAGTATTGGAAATTGTTCACTAAATAATACTAAATAACTTATGTACCTTACTTAACGTTTACTCACTCAATGTTTTTACTCCGAAGGTTCTATAGTAAGGTGGAAGGAGTTGACCGAAACTTGTCGGCGGTGTGAATAAATAAATTGTGATCAATTTATTTTTCAAGTTTCGTAGTTAAACACCTTTCCAAAGATTAAAATAAAAATTAATTATAACTTGAGAATAAAAAAAATTATTCTTAAACAATCTAATAGTTATTATTATTTTATAAGATCAGGAACGAGGCTTGATGAATCCGGTGGAAGATGAAATCCTTTGAGAATGATGAAAAATAAAAAAAATAAAATAAATTAACAACCATGATGAAGATTTTTTATTTTTGAAAAATAACCATCATTCTCAAAGGATTCCATCTTCCACCGGATTCATCAAGCCTCGTTCCTGATCTTATAAAATAATATACGAATCATTAAGTACTGTCCTAAATAGTTATTATTATTATCATTTCCGTCCATAATTTGTATTAATTTGAAAGTTTATATTAGGAAAATAAGGACAAGTTTTTTATGTGTGACTTTTTTATTTATCCACCAACGTTTCGTCGACTTTGCCGACTTCTTCAGGGCTTCAATTTGAGATTTCTGTATGTAAGGATAAAACGGAGAAAAAATATTCTATTCTAGTTTAAAAAAAACAGGGTTGCCTTATTCTATATATTTGTGATTTCTGTTTTATATTAATGAAATTGTTAATATAAAAAGAAAAGAAAGAAAAATTGTGTTTTTTTGTGAATGTGCCAAATATTTTTTGAAAATTGTATTCTGATGGCCTTCAATGGTAACGAAGGTAATAAGAAAATTTAGACGAATGTGTGACATGACTATTTGAAGCCCTGAAGAAGTCGGCAAAGTCGACGAAACGTTGGTGGATAAATAAAAAAGTCACACATAAAAAACTTGTCCTTATTTTCCTAATATAAACTTTCAAATTAATGATTTAAAATAAAACACATAAAAATAGGAAATTAAAATTATGTTTTTAATGACGTGGATGATTTCGGGCCCTTGAAATTGAAATTTTCTTGATAATAGTCAGAATATTGTATACAGTTGAATTCTCAAATCTAGTGTGTAATCAGTGTTCCATATAATTTTCACTTTCGTCGGAACATAGTTTGAGAAACCATGGTCTAATTACTCTATACGAACCCAAGTGCTAAAGGATATTTTATTTAGGAATGAGATTAATTAATTGATAAATAAATCTAAAAGTTTAACATGTATGTTCAATTGCTTTTATTTTTACTAATAATAATACCATTTTGAGTATATTACAATAAATAATAAATAAATAATTCCAATGGATTGGTCATACACAATACATTGTTAAATAATTTGAATTTATAGTCAAAAGCTTTTCTTTTTCAATTAGTAATTGTCATATTCAATTTTCAATTATTTTCCTCATTAATAAGAATAAATGTAGTAATTCTCAGTCAATGCAGGTAGCTTATAGGTAGCTTATTGTTCCCTTATACTATTTATATTACTCCCTCTGTCGCAAAATATGTTATACATTTGCGAAAAATCAAACAAAACTAAAATTAAATATAAAAAAATATTAAATTCATTTTATTCTCACAATATAACTAAATACAAATAATTTTCGTGTAATTCAAATTTAGTTAAAGTGAGAGATTTAGCCTTGTTGAACGCTTCTTTTCTGAACATATATACTTTTTTCAGACCCTCACGACCAAGTTTTACCTTATTTACCTATAGGAGGAAGGAATTTTATAGGAATTTCCCCCTCCTTTCCAACCATAAATGATTCCAAAAATGTTATAAAAACGTTATCAATATACACCTTTAATACATTTTCTAACAATGACACAATTAGACTGTAGCACTCGGAAATATTCCGAGTCCATTTTAAATTCACCCAGTCATCCAAATTGTTGAATCAACCAGGCAGGGGGTGACCAAAACTGTCTGGTAAATTGATCAAATAAATAATGACAATTGATTAAAATTACCTTCTCTAATTTATTTTTATCACAAAAAGAACCTTTAATTTATAAAATATAAATAATTAATAATTTTTACTTTAATTTAAATGATTGCGTCTTAAAATAAAAAAATAAGCTGACGTGTTCTGATGTGGCCATCCACTTGACTTTACCATATAACTTGGCCCCTCACTTATATTTAAAATTTAATAAAATTATTTATAATCATGTAGGGAGGGGGGTTAGTTTTTGTATTTTAGACTTCTGGGGTCCCACTGATTATGTATTCAAAATTTGGTTGAGTTTGGTAAATGGCCAGGAGAATTTTATTACCCCCCCCCCCCCCCCCCCCCCCTTAATCCCTTTGGGTCCATATGCACCAAAATCTAATCAGCTCTTAATCTCAATGGACCAAAACTACCTGTGAAATTTGGTTTCGATATTCAAACTAGTTTTTGAGCTAGCTCGTCCACAAAAATTTGGTAACGCACAGACTAACAGACATTTTGACAAAACAATTATTATCTCAAAAAATATAATTTTTTCGATGTTCACTTGTTAGGGCTTTTTTGTAGACCGAAATGCCATGGTTTCGCTCAATTTTTTTTAATCAAAATAGTTTCAGCCGTTTTTGAGATATTTCGAAAAAAAAACACTTTTTCATGCACGATTACAATACTTGACCATACCCTGTATGGTAAAGTAAAAAAATGATTAAAATTGTATTTTTCTTAATATATTATCATGTTTCGGACATTTGTTACTCCTTCTTCTGTTATTTTTATTATAATAATTATATTATATATGAAGGGATTATTGTAATAACATGACAAGCCACATGATTTTTAATAAAACTTTATTCTTGCTTTTTTATCCACCCGTGAATCGAAAAAAAGCACACATTAAAATGAGTTGCTACCAAAAATCGGTGGAATTTAATTTTATAGATTTTCCTAAAAACTAAAAGGACCTCTTATGTTTTCAGTTTAGTGCCTTATCAACTTATCATGTTATTGCATGCAATAAACCCTCTACATATAAAGGACACTTACAAATGTAGAGGGCGGGGTTTCACCCCCTTCGCTCATAGGGGTGAAATAACACACTTATTCATTCTTTATATATATATTTATTTACAAAAAGGGGGGTAATACATTTTCGTGTCTAGGGGTCATCGTTAAACGTCATAATACACATCGTTAATTAATACTATCGTTTTGTCATCTTAAAGCAACGCCCGCATTCAACTAAATATCAAATCGACAAGCATGTCTTAACCATCACTCGTTTTTCAACCAACTGACGCCTTGTCAACGACTGCCCCCCAGCCGGAGCACACACACACACACACATGCATATGAGTGGGCTGAGGGTGCCGGCAGCCGACACAAGTTGTCATAATAATATTTATTACATGCTTTTAGCCTGAACATAAAGATCTTCGGGACAATACCCGGCCAAGAAGAAAGAGAGCGACCTCCCACCATACAAGGGCAGGAAGCCAGCCATACATTTGCTAAACATGTGATCTTAAACAGAAATCAATATAATTACTAAATTAAACACTTAATTTCCTACATATATTATTAATCGAATGTTTTCTACATTTGATTCAATCGCGAATCAAATGTAGGGAATTGACATATCAATTATTCTTTGATATATTAATGAGAATAAAAATAATTTTTAGAAAAAAAATAAAACCGACTTCAAAAAATTAAATGCAACAAATAAAATACACGAAAAGGTATAAAATAATTATTATCTTATTTAGTTACAACTAAACGGCGAAATATTAACATGAAATTACTTTTTGAAGTCGGTTCACATACATATACCTTTTATGAATCGCACTCAGACGAATCTTACTTATTACATTTTAAAGGTATGCTCGCTTATAGGTATAGTTTGTTTGGTACCGACATCAAAAAGTAATTTCATGTTAATATTTTGCCGTTTAGTTGTAACTAAATAAGATAATAATTATTTTATACCTTTTAGTCTATTTTAGCATTTTTGAAGTCGGTTTTTATTTTTTTCTTAAATTATATTTTTATTTTTCTCTTTTTAATGATGTTATTAATAGTGATCACATGATCATCAGAACTTGACCAAATTAATATAACACCATCCCTAAGACACCCCCTTTCGGATAAAAAAAGAACCATCGAAATCGGTTCATAAACAAAGAGGTTAGATCTAAACAAACCTAATAAAAAGGTCTAATACCTATGAAAAAAATCAAAAAAAAAAAATGGGACCAATCGGAAGCTAGACTGGACCCAATGCAAATTTTTCAAAATCGGTTTACAATTGGCGGAGATATGAGGTAACATAGGCACAAAAAAAAAAAAAAAAAAAAAAAATTCAGTCGAATAGAGAACCTCCTCCCTTTTTTGAAGTCGGTTAAAAATGAAAACCATCGCTCATCCTAGAAACTTGATTGATTCCTGTCTCATTCTCTAGAAAATTATATTGACTTGAACCATTTTTTTGATAAAACCAGCATTTTCCATGACAAAATATGATCCGAACCCTCAAAATTGTCATGGGAAATGCTGGATACTCTATATATCTAAGAGTTTTATAAAAAAAAAAGTGGTCCAAATAAACGTTCAAGACAGGAATTAAGTTTCTAGGATGAGTGATGGTTTTCAATTTACGAAGGAAATACTACGATTTTTTTGCAAAGGTAGCAGTTTTTCAAAACTTCAACATCATTTTGTGGCACGTGTTACCATTATCCAATTAAGATGAAACTTAGAATTTGTTATCATTTTACTCGGAATCAACGAGCTTTAATTTATCTTATCGATATATCTTTTTGATTTGATAAGCCGTTTTAGAGTTATCTTTCAAGAAAAACTGAAAAAACCCAAAAAATTTGCTCACTTTGAGGCGCCCGCAATTCAGATTCGAGGAAAACTTAGGATAGTAATATTGAAGAAGTGTTCTTCTAGGTCTATTTAGGAAAAATTCAACGTACTTATACATATAAAAAATATTATTTAAAATAAAATTATATGCTCCAAATATTAATTTTTATAGTTTTATTATATAATAGTTTTTTTACTAAATGATGAAAAATCAAAAGCACAAACATTTTTTTGGTTCTCATTGCAATTTATAGTAGGTATAAAAACCCCGTGCTTCAAGTCGAATACGCTTAGTCTTATTTGCATTCAAGGGTTATAGCAAGGGCCCCGACGTGTGAAAGCAAATATTTGTAAAATGTTATCCACATCGGGTAGAAGGGCCCCCTAACAAATTTTGATACAGGCCCCTTTAGGAAAAGCTACGCCACTGTTTGCATTCCACTGAAATTAATTAGTCGGCCTATGGAGGAACTTTTGAACTTTCTTTTTTATCTCCACAAAATAATTTCACACACAATAAACTTGAAACTTCATTCCATTGATAGATTAGGCAAAAGTTGTGAATATATGTATTATATTAAGATTGAAGTAATTTTTGGAAAAGGGCTGATAAGTGAATTGAGTGGATATTGATGAGGCAGTACAAAAAAGAAGATGAGTCTAAAGCAGTGGTTCCCAACCTGGGACCGATTTGGATTATCAGGAAACAATAAATAAGTGGGGGGGGGGGGCGATAAGTATTCCAA